>WBNM01040779.1:0-27374 GCA_013399055.1 Ramphastos sulfuratus
GCCCCTGACATTCTCTGACTCTGCGATCCTGTGATTCCACGAATAAAGAAATATCGCCATGGCAAAAATCCCTAAGCTCAAATCAATTTCAAATCCGCTGTTTTTTCCCTCCTCCCCTCATTTTTCTGGCTTTAAATATTTCGATACCAATTTCAAGTGCATGCTGCACTGTAGCTGCCCATGGCAACTCCATGTCTCTTCAACCACAGGCCTGTGAAACGCAGATCAATACCACGGAGGGGCTATGATCAACATGTAGATTAATGAACGAGTTTCTAGCCACCAGGGAACAGGAGAACAAAGACCACTTGTGCAATTTAATTGCTGAGTTGCTACTAAATCTCAGCTTTCTGTCAATCTCTCTACCTCATAACTATTGATGCATGGCAGACATGAGTGAGAAAAAGATAACATAGCCATTCAGAACTGCTGGGGGTTCAAGCAAATTGGGGACCTTCACCGAACAACCAAACAAACAAGGGTCAGGATTATTTTTTACCTTTGAGCCTGATCCAGAGATCAGGCTTTCATTCAGTAATGATCTTTTGGTGCTCATTTTGCTCAGTAGCAAATTAATGGTGGAGCAAAACCTTTCCACAAGAATCTGAAGTTGATCTTTTTCTATGTGGGTTTGAGTGAAAGTTCAAACCTTTCATTAATTCCATTCAAGTGAAGTGCTATAGAAAATTAGTGGTGGAAATGACCTCTAGATATGTATTATTTACCTTAGCTATCTGTAATCAGAGCTTGTTAGCTGCATCAGATTGTGTTTTTAGTGTTTGGTTTGGAGCTTTGTATAGACAAACGGTTGAGCAGATCCTGGAGAGGCTTCACTTTCATAGCTTCTACTTGTGAGACACTTCCTCACAATGCTCATCCCGAAACTTCCTGCTACTTCATATAATTTCTGCTTTTCCTCACCCTTATCGATCTATTTTAGCTTTTTTGAATATTTTTCCTTCTTGGGTGATGAGTGGCTGGAGTGCAGCCTGGCAGAGAGGGACCTGGCGATGCTGGGTGACAACTGGCTGGGCATGAGCCAGCTGGTATGAAAGGCCAGTGGCATCTTGGTTCCATGTGTACCTGAGGAAGAATTTTTTCACTGTGAGGGTGACAGAGCACTGGAACAGGCTGCCCTAGAGGGTTGCGGAGTCTCCCTCTCTGGAGCTATTCAAGAGCTGCCTGGATGTGTTCCTGCGTGATCTGCTCTGGGTGGTGCTGCTCTGGCAGGGTGGTGTTACAGCATCAGAGAATGTCAGGGACTGGAAGGGACCTCCAAAGCTCATCCAGTCCAATCCCCCTGCCAGAGCAGGATCATTTAGAGCAGATCACACAGGAACACCTCCAGGCTGGTCTTGAATATCTCCAGGGAGGGAGGCTCAACAAGATTGGATGTGGCACTTCATGCCACGGTCTGGTCAATGTGGTGGAGTTGCCATCCCTGGAGGTGTTTCAGGCAAGCTTAGCTGTGGCACTTAGTGCTGTGGTCTGGTTGCTGTGGTGGTGTTAGGTCCTAGGCTGGACTGGATGATCTCAGAGCTCTATTCCAGCCTCAGTAATTCTGTGATTTTGTTATTTTTTTACTCATTCATGCAGACACCTTACTGAAAAATCTCGCTCTATTTTCTCCCCTTTTAAATTTCTTTATCCGAGTACCTTGCTTTTCCCCACTGACATTACAGCACTTCAGCTAATTCCTTTGCATCCCTGTACCGTTTTCTTCCCCCCCCCCACTCCTTTCTCTTCAGTTAATCCCTGTAGAAGCATGGTTGTTAATTACACTTCTATAAATTCTTTCCTAGCATGTGGAGGAAGACTAAAATCCCAGGACGTGACTCTCTAGCTTATGCAATAGCAAATGTCACTGCCTTGCTGATGGTCATTATTGCCTATTACAGACTCCTCTCCAGTTGGCTGTTTGCACAGCACTTTGTCTCAGCCCTTCAATAGGTTTTTCATTTGTTTGTTTGTTTNGAACAACAGAAAATTTTTATCCCTTTCAGGAATGTGCTTCACTAGGAATTGAGAACTTGTCTCAATGTAAGGCAGTGCCCAAGTGACAGAACTTCACCGCCAGGGATGCAAAGCTACCTGCTTCTGCAGCATGGTTGCACTAAATAACCAGCATGAGCAGCTGATCCTGTTTTTTTCCTCAGTTTTCAAGATTGTTGCACAGACAGCTGTGAGTCCGCTACATGGAGATGCAGCATTGGATTTAAACTCTTGCTCTATGTCACTGTGTAGTTAATTGTTGCATGAGAAGTGTGTAGAGAAGGGGAATATGACCTCATGTTACAGACCCAAAAAGTGAGTTTGAGCTTCCCTGTATGCTCCTGCTTTAATATTAAGGAGGTGTGAAGAAAAAGCCCCACATTTGAAGAGCTGATGATCCAGATGGACAGCATTCAAAATCAAAGGGAGTGTGGGAATCGAACATTCAAACCAAGAGGTGAACAGGAAACTTACTGCCCTCCTGTCCTGTTCAGTGCTGGTTGGATGCTGGTCTTAGTGCTTGAGTCACTGGTACTGGTAGCCTTTGTAAATAAGCTGTAAGGAAGTGGAAGTTAATTTAAAATGTTAATAGCACTGTGTTTAAAGGTAAGGAGAAGGTAAGCAGCTTATGATGAAGTCTCTTGGTGCTATTGACTTTATTTCTTTAACATATTTCTTTGCTTATTCTTCTAAAAGCATGGCTGCTGGGTAGATGAGCTGTGGTATATGTGGCAGCAGTAAAGGAAGTAGACAAAGGCAGGCAGGCACCTATGGCTGAAGGCATGAGATTTTTTTTAACTGAATTTACCCCTGGAAATGTTGTCATGTGAAACTGTCCTCTTCATCATCAGTGCATCATGATCGTCATCCTTCTTCCCTCATATCCTTTGGGATAACTCATCTGATTTTGTAGATGTTTGCTACAGTTAAACAGCAGTTGCTTCTTGTCTTTCCATTTGCTACTCAGTGCTACAAAGAGTTTGTAGATCATGGGATAGACCATTGTGGTAAGTGCCACCTTCTCTGTCCTCTTGATGCTCTGTTCCTCTAGCCTGGGATTGCACTCCTTTGGGTTCATGTGAGTTCTCTGCCTGGGACTTCTCTTTCTCTGTTCTCTCTCACTCTACTTGTGATGAGGAGGACCTTTACCTATGTGGAGTTAGAAGGATAATTTGACTGAAAATTATCCTTTACCTGATTTGGATGTCATGCAAGACCCAAAATGACTTTATAGGGTGCAAGAGACAATTATATTCCTTGTAGGAGTCATGGGTCAAGTAATGCAGAAGGCAAACATCTACTGACAAATTCTTCCTATCCTGTCCTCTAACATTTTTTCTGTACCTGCTGTCTTAGAAACTGTTCTGCAAACATCACAGAGAGCTGCAATGTATTAAAATTAGGTTTTGATTAGCATACTCCCACCTGGAAATTGAGGTGCTTTACTCACTGTGAGTTGAGCTCTCCAGAGCTTGGAGACAACCATAAAGCTTCTGTGAACATCCTTAAATAGCTGTTCTGCACATATAAATGCTGCTCTTTTGAAATCAACTACATAATTTCCAGAGCGAGTGATATGCATTGCTGTGTGTAGCTCTCTCCTTCCCTGTGTATGAATTGCCCGATTCTTCTGTTGGAGAGCATGGCATGGGGCCTGGAGTGGTAGTTTTGGTATTACATACTTCATAGAATCATAGAATAGAGTCANCGCTTCTCTTGATGCCGCCCAGGACTTGGTTGCTGTCTGGGCTGCACATGCACACTGCAGGCTCATCTTGAGACCAGAGCCCCAGGTCCTTTTCCTCAGGGAAAGGTCTGGTTGAATTTTTCTTCTCCATTTAGTGGAAATTCCAAGTGGGTAAAAGAAAGCAGAAATGACATATTGAGAAAACAATCAAACAAGCAAAAACCCAACAAGAGAAGCAATGTGTGGAAGATTTAAACAGTGGCAGTCATTTGGAGGTATCTAGATAGGATGATGAAGGGGTAACACCACAATGCATCAGTGCTCTTGTAGTCATTGTTGCTATCCTAATGACCTCGAACTCATCACAGGGTTATCATCTCCCCAAATGTGGAGTATATGTTATTTTTAAGGACATTCTTAAATCTCAGATACGTCTTCAACTGGGTGTAGGGTGGCATAACTATATAACCTCAGAACTTTGATGAAGTTCCGGTTTATTGTCTAATTTGCATCAAGTGCTCCACATGTCATTTTGAGATGGTGAGTACGGAGCTTTACATCCAAGGAAAATTAGAGGGAGCAGAAATAACACAAAATTCACTCATCACACCTGGCATCTCGCCAGGAGACTGGGATTAAGCTAGTGAATGCTTAGAAACACCATGGCTGGCCCTGGTTGAAGATTTCCCCTTAATCCTTACAGCATAATTCCTCCAAAGCAGCCTCCTGAGCCTTGGAGTCAATACTGCTTCTGAGGAACAAAAGCTGTCAATGAAGGGAGTAGTTGCCTGGTGTCCCCTTCTTGTGGCTTATGTGTTGGGAGGCTAATTTCAGACGGTTCTCAACTTTGGGGGAAAAAGTGGGAAAGACAAATAGGGAAATGGTAATTGGATTTTGTTGTCAGCCTGAGGAGGTGAGTAGTTGTGTGCAGAGTTTATTGTGAAATGGAGGTCTAACCCAATGGCCTTTGAAATCAATAGGAATTCTCTAACTGGCTTTGATGTCTCTTTGTTCCAAGCAAGGGAAAGATCTTGATAACAGGCTTTAGACCAGCAGAATGCACACTTGTCCTGGGCTCTGGGAGATGCAATTACCTGTCTAGGCACATAGAGAGACAAAATTGTGATGTTTGCCATAAGGTGAGTGACTTTTAAAAAGCAAACAAAAAACCCCAAAAAGCCCAAAATCAATTAGTGCAGTCAGAGGAATTGGATGGAGGTGTCTGCAAATGATGAGGATTAGAGGCTTGGTTTGGCCTGTTGCAGTCCTGCTCAAACCTGAGTTTAGAAGCAATGTAATGTAATGCAAGGGGCAGAGGAGCCAGGTCTGTTCCTACAAGGAGGTGATGGGTATCATGAACCAAAAGACAAAGGAGACTAAAAAAAATATAACCAGTAACTTCCTATTGCAGAGTCAAAAAACTGAGGAGATCTTTTAGAGAGAAAGGAACTCAACTTGGCAATAAATTGAGGACAGATTGTCTTGGGACTCTTGAATCTACCTGCCTGGCTGTGTACATATCAGCCATCTTATACATAGGACATCCTATAACTGCAGGAGAAAATCAGAAGAATCCATGACATACACTGGGATGTTGGTTTGCAGATGTATATATGTGTACCTGAGCAATGCCTGGTTACTATGGTGATGGGCTTTATAGAAAACATTCATATGGATTCCTTGACAATCTGTAATCCAGTGAGGAGAGAGCAATCTGAGACAAAGTCTTTGCCAGGTAGCCTCCAGACAACCTTCTAGTGAGACTTCACTGGAGACCTTTGATTCATATGTTCAATTTATATTCTTTTAAGAGAAATTAAATGAACCTCTGCAGCTGGAGTCTGTGATGGCAGATGGCTAGATATTTTTTCGGAAACCTACCGATACCTGTGTGAGTACCCTGGAATTTGCATTTAGTGAAGCTCATCGTGTATTTAAACATGTATCTACTCTTAAATAGCTAAATCCATTATGTAGGTGAGATTCATAGAAGCATAGAGTCATGCAAGTTTGAAGGGACCTCTGCAGATTACCTAGTCCCTAGCTCAAGCAGCGTCAGCTAAAGTAGGGTTGCTGAGGAACACATTCAGCTGAAGATTCTGTCTGAGCTGAAGATCCTGTTCTAGTGTTGACTGCTCTCATAGTAAATGAGTTCCTTATGTTTAAATGGCATTTCCTATATGTCAGTTTGTGCCCGAAGTCCTATCAGTGGCCACCACTGACAGGAGTCTGACTCCATCTTCTTAATGTTCTTCTGTCAGATATTAATACACACGAATAAGATCCCCTGAGCCTTCTCTTCTCTCAGTTAAACAGTCCCAGGTTTTTCAGCCTCTTCTGTGAAAGATGCTCCTATTCCTTAGTCATCTTCATGGCCTCGCTCCAGTATGCCCACATCTCTCGTATTGGAGAGCCTCAGAACATATAGACTCATAGAATGGTAAGGTTGGAAGGGACCTCAAGGATCATCTAGTTCCAACCCCCTGCCATAGGCAGGGACATCTCCCACTAGTACAGGTTCCTCAAGGCCTTGTCCACCCTGGCCTTGAACCCCTCCAGGGAGGGAGCAGCCACAACCTCCCTGGGCAACCTGTTCCAGTGCCTCACCACCCTCACTGGAAAGAACTTCCTCCTGACATCTAGTCTAAATCTTCCCTCTGCCAGTTCAAACCCATTGCCCCTTGTCCTGTCATTGCAAGACCTTGTAAATAGTCCCTCCCCAGCCTTCCTGTAGGCTCCCTTCAGATACTGGAAGGCTACTCTAAGGTCTCCTGGAAGCCTTCTCTTCTCCAGGCTAAAGAGCCATCAACTTGGATGCCCTGGCTACATTGGAGATCCTTAGAACTTGGATGCCCTGGCTACAAGTGCTCTCCTTTGGAGACTATCCACATTGTTCTTCAGAAAATCATTGAGAGGCAGAATGTGGACCTGTGTATCCCTAAACTCTCCATTCTGACAGTGAAGCAGCATTTTCTAGCCAGGCACAGATATGGTTCCCTTCTCTTCACTTCACTTGTTGTAATGAAACCTGGTTGGACTGATTATCAGCAGTGGAGAAATTGATGAGTCACTGTCTGGTAGAGCAGTGCAATTTTGTGTGGAGCACTGAACTGATCTGCCTACCCATCTTGGGTGAAGATTTATTTATGGTGCTCTCCAAAGTAATACTGTAATATCCTTTTCTAGCCCACATTCCCTCTGGTGCCTGCTCACTGCGATTTTTTTTTTTTTTTCACGATGTGTTAAATAAGATTATAGACTATTGAGGTTGAAGGGACCAGGATATTGTTAGGATTTTTATCATCAAATTACTACTTTAGGCAAACTGGAAGTCTGATCAATCATGTAGAGCACAGTATCCTGGTCCTGGCCTTGATGTCCTCTTTCCTTTCAAAGACACAGGAAGATTCAGTAAGGATCCAGAGGTTACATGAGGTAAAGGTGGAAAACATATTGGTATGAACAGCTGCTCCTGGTGCTGGCTCCTTCACTCTCAGGGAGAGTTCAGAGGCAATAGATTTGTCTCAATGAAAGATTTCTGCTGCTTGGTAAGTCGTGCTTCACTAATGTACTCATCTACCAGGAGGCTATTTTCAGTTTATGCCCATTCCAAAAATGAGAGCACATTTCTCCACTCCTCCCCAGCCTCTTTGCACTGCCCTGGGCATCTGATGCCTTCAGGGAAGTGTGGGTGCTCTGCCATCTTCAACGCAGTGTGAGAACAGTGATCTACTGAACATGTCTATGGCAGGCATTGATGGTTGGCCATTGATTTCTCCTTGTCTGTTGCAGGCATGAAGGTGGTCGAGTCAAATTTAATTTTTATATAAAATTAGCATGTGTTTAGAGGCAAATTCTGTGTGTTGCCTTGGAGGGGATCTGCATTGCCCTTGGCATTACTAAGTTTGGGTTGCTAAGCACAAGCTATAAAGTGGCACCTTTCCTGCTTCAGAAGAAGTCCATGACCTTTCTACAGCATGAATGCATGTTGGTAATGTTCCCTTCACATCCTGAATTTGCCTTGTTTTGACTCATGCCATCCTTCAGTCAGTATACAGAGGCTGTTCAATCTAATACCCCAGAAAGTTAATCTCAAGGGACAGCAGTGAAATGGTTAGTAAGAGGGGATGGGGAGATAGAGATGCAAGGGAGATGAAACAGGATAATCCAGGACAAGTTGTTTCGGTTTGCTGCAGGGGAATGAGTCACTGGTGATGGTGGTTAATGTAGATTGCAAGAGATGTACATGTTTTTTCAGAGTGAAATTTTCAATGGAAAATATGGTTTAAATGTGGGCTAATGTCAAATGATGCAGCAGAGACAATAAAGTGCCTATGTGAAACTGAGCACCTCTGCAACTGGCCACCCAGTGAAAGGATTGATGCTTTATTTACTGCAGCTTGTATGTGTCATGGTTTTAGTGCTCCTCCACTCCTACTTTCCCCCTCCTCCCTCCCCTCTCCCCAAGAGATAAGACAGGGAGGAAAAAAAGGGCAGGGAGTTTTTCTAGTTGACTTGCACAGAATATTACTCTTCCACTACAAAAGTATCAGGTTACATCAGTGTATATATAAAACAGAAAGAAAGGGAAAGGGAAAATACTACTCAGAAATCCCCAAAACAAGCAAGAGACACCTGCACTCTCGGGACCCTAGAAAGCAAGAGAACCACCCAGAATGCCCTGTCCAGGATGATAATGCCCCACAGTCATAAAAATGCCATAAATTCATAATTTCTGGTAGTAGGGAATATCAATCTTTATTTCAAGCCACTACTGTATGAGAGGGGAAGAAATCAGGCCTGCTAGGGACCAGGGAAATTAAATGTTATTCTCCTGTCACAGTAGGTGCTGAAATTAGTCTGTTACCTTTTTTGGTGAGCACACAGAAAAGCGGCCTGTTGCGTGGTGGATGAGGCCATCTTTTTAGAGTTGTAGTGGAGTAATCTTGAGAAAAGCAGTAAGATTTTGAGGTATGAGTTCCAGAGCATAAAATGTTTTCTGCATAGATCAAGGAAGATGACATCCCTGTGAGATAAATTATTGATGACCTGTTATGGAAGTGTTTTTATGTAAAGAAAGCTTCTTTGAACTATCAGATAATGATGCTACTAGAAGCGTGGTATTAAAGCAGAGCTGCCTTTTTTCCCCCTGTTTTGAGCAAACTTTTGACTTACATTGGTTTCAGGAGAGGTCGCTCAGTTTACACTCCTATAGGGCTTGACCCTGTTTCCATGTCATGTAATTCTGTGCCATTATGTGAATACTGTGTCTCTGCTTCCCTGTGGACATATGTCAACATCTATCAAAATCCAAAAAGCACATGTTGGGAATGTGTTAGCCAAGGCAAATTCAGTCCTGTGCTTAGTGTCCAATCAGTGATACTGCTTCCCAAGCTCCTCCTAGATCCTTAAGCTTTGTTATGGTAAGGGTTCTGCACGCACAGTTGGTACCCTTGGTGACTGCTTTAGTTGGCTCGCATTTTTTCTGCTTTGAAAACAGTAGTAATTTATTTGCTTAACTGCCAACATCTGTTGGTGTGTGCCAGTCACAACTTAGGTGTCTTAATCTAAAGCGTACTATACACCTACTAAAGCCCAAGTCTAAAGGGACTCGGCACACACCCATCCCTGTGGGGACCATTGCTACACAAATGATTCATAGAGATGGAATACATGCCACCATCCTCTGTGGTTGTTAATAATGACAGATTTTGGCAAGCGTGCAGAGGATTGAAGGTTGCCCTGTGGCCATCTTAGACGTGTTACACAGTGCAGATAAATGCTAACAAGTACCCAAGCAGGTGGAACTGGAGAGATGTGACCGATGCTTTTCCAGAGGAGGCATAGACTAAAAATCTAAGTCTACCCTTTGGTAACACAGAGTTAAGCTTTTGTGGGACTGATTGCTTTTTACTGGAGAGAGACATTTCTTCTGCTATAAAGAATCTGTTAGCTAATACCTGACAATGGGGTTCACTGCAGTCAGCTTATAAAAATATCATTTATATCTCAGCAAAGATTAAGGACTTGAGTCTGTTTCTGCTGCAACAGCTGTGAGGTTACCAAGCACTCAGCATTACGAAGTGATCTGGTAAATCTGAATGAGATAAGCAGTCATTGAGAGCAGCCTAAAAACCAGCACGGACAAGTCAATCTGAATGCAAGCTGAATAGATAGGACACGTGGCTTTATGGAAGAGACAGTCATATGGAGTCAGGACATAGGCAAAATGCAAACCTAACCAGCTTAGGAGACAATTAGGCTGTGGCTGAGCGGAAGGATAGCTTTGTGATTTAAATGCTGGGCAGAGCTGTTGGTTTAGGGTCCTGCTACTGACTGTGACAAGCTGCTTTGTTTGCTGTTGATGCTCTCCCCTGCACAGCCTTACTTCTGCTTCAGAGCTGCTGAAATATAGAGGTGACCAGGTGGGGAGTAAAATGTTTTGCTAAAGTGTTCGAGCTCATTGTGAAACCAGCTTGAGAAAGGGACACCAGTATCAAGGCCGATTCCTACAGTATCTATAGCTCTATATGCATATTCATATATATATATATATATATTTTTACGTAGCTATGTATATATGTGTAGCTGTAAGTCTGTCATTCTTGCATCTGCCTATCACAGGCTTAGAAGTGCTCTTTAGGAGGTGATAGGAGAGGTAGGAGCGCAGCTGTACCTTCTCCATATGGATTTCTCCTGATGTCTCTGGCTGACCACAGAATAATGAAGCAAGCTGCACTAAGGCCTCCAAAAAGCTAAAGCAAAAGCTGATACTGTCAGCTTTCTAGGAGAAAGTGTTGTAACTTAAGAAGTTGGTGCCCTCTTGAGTAGAGGAAGCTTCTAACTGT
The DNA here is from genome assembly GCA_013399055.1 of Ramphastos sulfuratus. NCBI lineage: Eukaryota > Metazoa > Chordata > Aves > Piciformes > Ramphastidae > Ramphastos > Ramphastos sulfuratus. Next base: position 10,528 of record WBNM01040779.1, read on the forward strand.
GATCTAGCAGAATGGTGGCCGTTTTGAAATGCCTCGAATATGTGTCAGACTCATGTTGGGAAAATAGATCGATGACTGCTCAGGAGGCAGTATTTGCCAGCAGGTTCATGTCAAAGTGTCTGAGTCAGTGTTCTGCCCATAGGAAACTTCTGGATTTCCCCAGACAGCCTGTAGAGCCCAGTGGTGCAGGAGCCAGCCTTGTCCTTTGGAGGTGGTGGGTTTTCTAGGCACTGCTCTCCAGCACCATGGAAGGGCTGAAACCTTTCATCCAGTGACCTCAGGAAGCTCAGTCACTTGTGCATGTCTTCTGCACACAGTAAGTTTTCTAAGAGCACAAAGTTTGCTGGGAAAGGGAAAGAGTGGGGCAGATGGGAAAGAAAGAAGCAGGTGGGAGGAGATAAATAGGGCAAGTGCAGGACAAACTTGGAACCAATGGTGGCCAAATCAGCAAGCCAGAACATGCCAGAAGGAAGTAGAGATCATGATCAGCTATCAAACGTCCCTGGTATCTCTTGCAAGTTGTTTCTCCCTGGAAAGATGAAGTAGGAGTGTGACTGACTTCAGGTCATCCAGGAGCCTCTAGCACAGCATCAGCAGCCACAACATGCCATAGACTGATCTTCTTTACCTGAAGTCAGGCTTTTTTCTCTTTTGGTTTGGAGCCCCTGTCTCAGATAGGCCACAGAAGATCAGATGGCTGGGAGCCAATGTGTGAAGGGCTCGACAAGCTGTGATGGCTATGTCCTGCATGGCCAGGAGGAAAAATGAATGTGACGTGACTGCAGCCTAAGCATGAGAAAATGCAAGAAGCACTGTCTGTAATTTGGCAGTCAGTCAGAGCTCTGGTAATACAAGAAATGGGAGATTATACCTTGTGGCATAGCCACCTCATTGGGAGGAGGACAACATGTGCATATACCTAACTCTGCTCTGCAGCTGCAGGGCAGTTATTTCTTACCTGTCTTTGCACAGATGTACCAGAAAAGATCTGCAAAATAAGCTGAATTCTCTATTTTACTCTGAAAACCAGTGAAGTAGTAATTTTGGCAAAGAACAAGTTTTCTGGAAATCAATTACCTAAAATTCAGCTTTTGGCTGGTTAAGGTCCTGCAGATTTCAGTATAGTGTTTTCGTTGCCTGATGGATTTCTTACTTTGAGTATTGCTCTCTTCTCATTTTAATCATGGCCACTTTGAACAAATGTAGCAAGCAATACCCTTTTAAAACCAAGTCAGGCAGCTTTTTTTTCATGCACCTTTCAAGTATAGGCAATGATTGTGCCACCTTGTTATATCCAGAGATCAGAAATGAGTCTTGTGCTTAAGTGGATTATGTAGTTTAGCTCAGTGGCTTCACGTGAAGAGCAGAGACCATGAGCCAAGATTTCTGGATCCTGCATTGCTTGTTGGCAATGGCTGGACTCTCCCACAGCCTGTGACATGGCCACCTATTTTATTATTTGGTAGAAAGCTGGGGCTTCTTTTGAATGCACCTTCCTAGGAGTCTGTCCCAGATCCTTCCCACGGAGCTGGATTTTTTCCCTGTTTATGCTTTTCCTGTTTTCTTTATATACTTTAATTCTGCAGAATGCAACTTGAAAGATGCTGTACAGATGAGTTTAGAGATTGCAGCTTGTGTTTGAACACCCTGGACTCCCAGTATGACCTCCAGATAGCTGTAGGTGCTAGAGAATGAGCAGATGGCTTTGTGCCATGATATAAAATGTGCAACACTTCCTGCAAGCAGAAAGAAGAGAGTGAAGGGTTTGTGCCCTATTAAGAAAGGGGAGTCCCCCAGTTATAGTTTCAGAAAGGGCAACAATTTTGCCCTTGTTTCACTGGTATAAAAAAATACATGGAAACATACAAAAACCAGCAGGAACTCAATGCAAAATACTAGTGGAGGGTTAATTCTGGGGAGCTTTTCCATGAGATGAATAAAAGGGCTTGTGCTACCTGGCTACAAAAATTTAATGGATGAAGAAACTGAATAAAGAGGTGAATGATTTGGCTTCCTCAAAGGGCATAGCACTTAGCAGTAATGGGGGGAAATTGCAGAAGGTTAAAATCTAGTTTGAGTACAGTACAAATTTGCAGTAAGATGTTTTAGTTTAGAGGATAACCTCCCATGGGGATATGTGGCACTTAGTTGGCATTTTTTAACTAGGTAAGTGCACAGAAGGGATAAGGGTGAATGGGCATCTGGAGAAAGGAATGGTGTGTGAGCAAGTCTGTTGATATATGAATGCATGTGAAACTGTGTTGTGAGAACCCATGGGTATTTTTCCCATAAATAATATGAACAGAAGATCTGGGAGAACCCAGTGGAATGGCTTCCCAAGTAACTATTCCAAGGAAGAGTCATGGTAAGAATCATAAATCAGCAGCATTTATTGGGACATTTTTATTCCAATGTTTGCTGTTCAGAGGTCCCAGAGCCATTTTCACTTATCAGTGGATAGACACCACTGTTCCCAATTTGTGGAGGCAGTAAAGAGGCTTGGAAGATCAAGATTCTCTGTAGTCACTTAGTTGGTTAGCAGCTGACCTGAAAAAAAAAAAAATCATATAATTTAGACTTTTCCCTGAAGTGTACCATCTCTGAAGTGCGTACAATTCTTTTTCTTCCCTTTCCAATCAGTACTGGAACCTGCTGTACCAAAATGCTGCTGGGAAACTGTCTCTTGGAGGTGGGGTGATCTCCAGCTGAATCACAAGAAAGCTTGTACCTGTCCAATTTACGTCACAACTTCTGAGATACTTTTTTTTTTTAATGCGTGTAAAAAGTATTTGAAGCTGTAGATAGTTCTCCAGAATCAAATGGAGAAATGTCTGAGGTCTTTTCAGCAGTCATTACAGGAAGCCATGAAGTTCATGTGTTCATTCATTTATTTTTCATCCATATATGGGGCAGGAGGCAGCCAGCAGCTGTTGCACCAGGAGCCAAGGAGGGAGGGAATGGCAGGGATTACAAATAAGTCTCTTGTCCCTGGTGAAGAGTCTGGAGCTCCAAAGAAATGTCCAGAGAACCACAACTCCTTTGTCTGCAAATCTTAGAACAGTTGTGAATTTGTCCTGAGACAGAGAAGTCTAGTGGTGACAAGAGACTTTACATTTTCTTTCCTCATTTGATTTCCTCGTTTATTCCTAGCATCATATACAAGACACAGCTGTTTCCCCAAACTTTTTAAAGCTCCAGGATCCAGTTCTGCTCATTCTTCATTCTGTGTTTATTTCATATGAGCAAGCAGCAGAAGTCGTTTGATGAAACATGCTACTGAACTGAATGAGGCCATCGCAGGAGAAAATGGGTTTGTTTATTTTTCTCCTTAATGACAATTTGGCTAAGTAGGCGATGACTCCTGCTGGATTTCACATTGAGGTCATGGAGTTATAGGCAGCTCTCCTTCCACAGTTTCCCTTAAAGCCTCAACATTGGAACTAGTTCTGGGCCCCTCAATTTNGTGTTATGTTCATATGCTTTGACCTCTTGGTACTGATGATGTTAGGTAGTGAGATCCACTGGGGACTTGGGCAAAGATGGACTTAATATTCAAAGATTACATGTCAGTAAAAAAGTACCCAAGCACCACACAAAACTATGGAGTTGGGCCCTGATTGACAACAATGAAGGAGGTGGTATCTCTCTCACCTAAGTAAGGCCCATGTTTGAACGTAGTTGTCTCTGAATTAGTATGTGGAGAGGCAGTGCCTCCAAGTCCAGGAGCATACAAAGATGCTAGCATGGTGTTGGTACAAAGACAGACATGGGCAGTCCAGATACTTGGCTGCGGTATGATGATTAGAAGTTGGCATTATGACTAACAGACCAGAGATTTAATCACCTGCACAAGATTAGGTTAAAGAAAAGCTAGAAAAGTTGACATCAAGTGCCTGTGCTTCCTAATAAGCTTGAATAACTGCAGTTAGGGTCATCTTCATGGAAATTTCCATATGCCTCTTGCAGAGAAGCCAATAACCAGCTGTCAAACAATGAACCTCAGCCTGCATGCCTGACCAGGAAGTCTGCTAAATAGGTGTGGGGGAAGTGATGACTCCACATCCACATTGGACTCATGCCTCTGCATAACAGTGGAGTTGCAGGGTTGCATGACTGCTTGCACAGTGGGCTTGAGTTGCTGCAGAGTGGCAGTCCCAGCTGTGCAAGAAGCTCCTGGGTGGAGATATGGAAACTATAGCTGCCGGACTGCCCAGTTAGGGATGGAGAGGATATCTTCTTCCTTGGGTCCCCATGCCTTTTTCGTTACAGAGGTGGAATGAAAATGTGAGATCATAACTACTGAGTTATTGTATCTCTTTCTTGGTGCCCAGCAGTGTCTAAAGCTGGCCTAGCCTCTTCCAGCCCTGACAGCTCTCCCATGATTGATAGAAGGGTGAGATTAGCTTTTGTCCCTTAGCAGTTCTGCAGCAATACTTTTATGGCAGCTTTGGTCTTTCCTTCCTTGAAACTCAGGTTAAGGTCACCTATTTCCTACTCCTCCTTCCCTAAGAGAAACAGAAGTAGTAGTTCTTCTACTACTACGAGTAGTAGAAATGGTGTGTTTGAGGTATTTAGAGTAGAAGTTTGCAGTTATCTAATCTGCAGCTTGAGAGAAGTAATAGATGTCATCCAGGAGTAGAAAGAGTTGTTTTGTTATTATTTTATTAAAAGTGTATTTTTTGGTAAAGGGGATCCTTAGCCAATAATCAAATAAGAGAAGCTGCAGATCATTAGGAAAACAATAAAGGATCAGACTAATGACTCTTAGGGCCTCATTTGCTCTTCAGTTAATTAAACAGACAACACAGATGCTGCTGCTGTTAATAATATCATTCAATTACTGTGCTGCTAAGTATTATGGTCCCTAGGAAACCATTACCCAGTGCTGATTGAGAAGGGGAACTGTGAAGGGCTACTTAGGGGACAATAAACCATGTCTCTGTTGAAAAGGGGGCTGAAAGCAATGTTTGCAGGAGACATTAGGTGCGTGAATACAAGTAGGTGCAAGGTTGTTTGAGGTGGTGAATGAGCTGAAGGACTAATCTGAAAAGCAATGCTCCTACCCCAACAGTGCTAACAAAGCTTATAGCAACTGGTTAGGGATCAAGGGGAGACATTCTTGTGGGGAAAGGGATGGGTTGGAAGGCTCTTTGCTTGTGGAAAGAAGAGAGTGTGTGCAGATAGCAGCCAGGAGATGGATGGCTTTTAGAAAGGAATTAGAAATGAAAGTGAATGTATCTCAACACCCCAGAGTATACTAAAGCACATCTCCAAGGGAGACAGGGCATATCTTAAGAGCTTCACTGAGCAGTGCAGCTAATAGATTCCCTTGTTTGATATTTCACATCTCCTATTTTAAGTGTAAAATCCAGGGCTGGCAGTAGAAGACCTCATCTCAACCCTTGCAACTTTATCAAAATCAGTTTACTGGGTATCCCTCATTTTACTGCCAAAGGCTAGAGTACTCATTAATTTTATTCCTTTTCTCTCCTTTTCTTTATGTTTTCTTCTGTAAAATGAACTTCTTTAGTATTTACCTGTACTGTGGTAGCAGCTACAGATCTAGACCAGAGATGTAGGGGGACTTGGATGCTGTGATGCTTAAACTGGTGGGTGCAACAGTCTGGGATTATGGTCTCCGTCCTTGGTACTTTCAGCTGTTTTCTGGTCCCCAGGAAATGTCTTGTGTCATGGACAGAATAACTTAAGTAATGTGAAGAAATGTGTTGGAAAGTGCTTGTCAGTAGCTCCATGTAAGAATACTTTTTGTGTGTGGCTGCACTGACATTTGAGCGCAATGCTGAGGAGTTTGCTTTTGTATTAGGCTACTTGCAGGTTCTCATGGTAAGAAGGTGTAACAGTGGCAGGGACTGCACTGCCATGTAGTGACCTCAAGCTCCATTATAATTAGTTCTGCTAGTTGCAGAGGGATCCTTTCCTGGCCACCTTCGGAGTGCTGTGTCAAGATCAGATTTTCGGTTTGCATGTCAAAGACTGAAAAGGTACATGTTTGTGCATGGATTTCCCTGTGATACAAAATTATTCAATACAGAAATAATAATATCAAGTTAAATTCATGTCTGAAAGGTGCTCTGGAAAAAGTGATTGCTGGAAGGGGCCTTTGAAACACAAAGGCTAACTCAGATCTAGTGGTGTTGCCAGGTAGTGGACCTGCTACTTAGTCATGAAACTGGGGCCATCTAGATGTTTTCAGCACTGGGGCTGTGTGGCAGCTCTTTTCTGGAGAGTGGGTAACTGTCTTGGTGCATATTCATGGACTCAAGGCAGTGTCCAATGGGAGTGCAACAAAAGACTGAATCTCCCAGCATGTGTCCTAGCACTGTGGCAACCACAGAGAGAGAGAGGTTTTAACAGGAGACAGTAAAACAGTAGCAAAGGCAATTTAGACACAGTTGTGTGCTTAAAACACCGTAAACCTGGACTAAGATAAATCAGGGGAATTAAATGCAAGAACGGCCCAGGCCTTTGCAATCACCACTGCTGAGGAAAAAGATTTATTGTGAATGAAATCATCCTCTGATGTGCTTTGGTGTAAGCAAAGTGTTTCCTCATTGCTGTAGTTTGTCTCTGCTGGCACTGGCCTGTTGAAAGGCAGCTCTGGATCTCCTTCACGTCAGCAATTACAGGGACCAGCCTTGCAGGGCAGGGACATACCACCGCACTTTCCCAGTCGCTTGGAGTGTGTGAGAGGCAGCAAGGGGCTGGGGTGGCACAAGTGAATGGGGCCAGGTCTGTGCTCTGTGTGGAGATGAAAGCTGTTCCAGGACACCAATTTCAGCTTTTTTCCAAGCCTTGAAAGGGGAGCCTATGGCCTGAAAGACACTGATCTCTTGTATTATCAGGGTACTTGATGACTGTGCAAAACTTCCCAGTGCTCCTAATTTAGTTTGTGGTGACCTCTCCTTTATTGTGGATGTGTTCATAACTTGCTAGCTGCCAACAAAATTAGTGAAGGGGCTGGAAAGACTGTCCTATGAGGAGCAGCTGAGGGCTTTGGGCTTCTCTGGTTTGGAAAGAGTCTGAAGGGTGGCCTTATTGCTTTCTACAGCTTCCTGAGGAGGGGAAGCAGAGGGAGGTGCTGATCTGTTTTCCATGATACTCAGTCATAGGATGAGTGGGAATAGTTCAGAGTTGTGGTATTGAAGGTTTAGGTGCACATCAGGAAGCATTTCTTAACCTAGTGTGAGGTCAGACACTGAAACAGGCTTCCTAAAGAGACAGCCAATGCCCCAAAGCCTGTCAGTGTTTGGCAGGTGCTTGGACAATGCCCCTAAGAACGTACTTTAACTTGGTCAGTCCTGAAGTGGTCAGGCATTTGGACTGGATGATCATTGTAGGCTCCTTGCAACAAGAACATTCTATTCCTCTCCATTAAGATAAGCCTCACTGTAAGGAGTGCCATGTATGCTTGCAGGGATGAAACCTCTCTTCAGAAAGGCTTTGGCTTTGGGATTTCTGCCAATTGCCCAGCCACTGTCCAGTGTCTGCAGCCTGGTTCTCTGTCCATGCCTCAGCCGCTTGTTTCTCTGATGTTTTGTTGCTTCCCCATTACTGTACGAAAGGCTTGTCTTGCTCAGAAGCTGCCACAGGCATCTCTTCAACCACAGTGATAAAACACAGACATTAACTGCAGACCAGTCCTCTCTCATCCCCCAGAATGTGTTGACGTTTTTTATTTAATGCTTCAGCATCCCTAATTTTCACATGGGATTCCCTGTGGAGCATATTAATTAATTTCACTGGAGTGCAACAAGAAACACACCTGCATTTTTCCCCTCCATATTTATCTATTTATTTATTCATTCATTCAGTTCTGATACAGGGATATTTGGTTTCTGCATTTGAAGATGGGATGTTCAGGGCCTGTTGCCATATCTCTATCCCAGTTCCCAGTTACTGGTCTCTATCTGTGTGTTACCTGAGGTTAAGTAACCTCTTTTCTGCTGAGAACTAAAGCAACATATTCTTCTAATGTATGGTTTATCCTCATCCCATCTTTGTTCCCTAGCTGCCTTATTTCCTTACACATCCAAAGAACCTTCTTCTATTTGTTTTAACGTTCATATACAGAAACTTAGCAGACATGGACTTGTTGATTTGCCCTTTTCCCACTCCGTATAGATGTCCCTGTCAGTTCTCCCCTTGCAATAAGTATTACTGTAATCTTGCAGTAAGTTGTAAGATCTATTGTGATAAGCAGGGTTGTAATCTAATCAGGGTATTTGTGCGTTTGTCACAGAGAAATTTCAAACTACCGCTTTATCACCTCTGTATTCTTCATACCCAGTGATTCACTTCCTAATCCCTTCAAGTTTTCACCATTATGCTTTGGATATTAAGGACTTGGATACCTGCTTGTCCTTCTTTTTAACTTAAACAGTACTGGTGAATACCTGATCAGACACTTTATGTAGCATCCTTATGGTTCATCTGAAACAAATATAAAAGAGAATTGCTCTTTGCTGGCTCCAGTGCAATTTTGGGAGGATGAGAAAATCTATTGCCTGTTACATCCAGGAAGGATGGAATTCAAGAATCACTAGTAACAGTAATTCTCCAGTTGCCATCTAGAAAATTGCAAAATGACACATTACCCAGTGTTATTTATCTTTCTAATAATTTCTCACAGATCTCTTGTCATGTCTGGATCCAATGGCAGAGATCTGTAACAGCTTCCCAGAAAGTTATTTGTATTCAGATGGATCCTGTTAGAACCATGATCTCATTTTTCAAATCCCTGTGAGCTGCCACGTAATTCACCTACAGTGCAGTTTTGCTGTTATACCTTTAATTTCTCTCACAGACAATATCCCTCAGTACTGTGTACTGATGGTATCATGTTCCTGTTAGCACAGAAGTACTGTTTTGCATCTGGCACCACGAGTTTGTGTTCTTCCAAGCATTCATGTCTGCATATCTGCCCTTTTCCATGTGCAAATTTTCCTCATGTTTTTATTTCCCTCTTGCTCTCTCTCCTTTCTCTTTCTTCGTATCCTACTTTCTCTTTCTCACCTCTTCTCTAGGCTCATTTCTCCTCTTCCATACTCTTTCACATCTTATTTTGCTTATTTTTTCATCTTTCTCTTTCTCCTCGCTTGCTGTGAAATAGCTTCCACATCCTTATAAATCCATTTATCCTTGTGTCCTTACTTGGGGTTAGCCTGCAAAGGATTTGCTGGGAACCATCCTTTAGAGGCATTTAAGATGGGCTTAGTCTATAAAATATGGAGCACACTCAAATACAGGGAATCTGGCTCTGTTAATGACCCAGTGCGTCAGTGAGAGTTACAGTCAGGGTCAATGCAGTTTGGGGCTTGTGTGCACACTGGATTACTGAAAGCCCTGCACATAATGGCACTTGTTATCTCTCCTGGCCCCTTTATATATTTTGCTTGTGTTCCCAAGTCCTGATGATTTTTTCATTGAACTGCCCACTCCAGGCTACAAGTGGAGGGGGGAGATGATAAGTTCAATTTTTGAAATAGGGGAGGTAGTGTAAGAACTGAGGAATGAGGAAGAGTGGGACATGAGAAGAAGCTGGAAGAAGATGCTGGAGATTGGAAATAGGAGGAGGAAATTCAGAAGGTTTGAAGGAAATCATGGTGGTCAGGATGGTGTAAGGAGGGCCATTCAGACACCCAAATGGTGCTTGGGAAGGTACACTGGCCAACATGAGCTCCAGGTCTGTGCTGTATTGCATTTCTGCATGGAAGTGGGAGAAAGAGGGCACCAAGCGAAGAGGATCAGATACATGAAGTAAAAGGTGTAAGAGGGGACTGACAGTTATAAAATGTACAGAGTGGGTGTCAGGTGGAAGAGGAGCATGTGTGTGTGTCCCTCTCATAATGGGAAGCCACTGTTCTTCCCATCCCTGAGTTCCACTCAGTCTCTGGGGAATGCTGGCACCACCTTGCCTATTGTGCCCTATGAATGCTGCCCAACCAAGGCTTCAGCTTGCTCCCTGGAGCAGCATCAGCAGTGCTGGCAGCAGCAGTGAAGTGAGAGGGTCAGCTGCTGGCAAGCTGCTGTAGTTAAAAAAAACCTAAAACAACAACAAAATTATATACATAAGAAAAGGAAAATGAAGCAATGATGGTTGGGCAATTAAGCTAAAAGCATTTAAGAGTGTAATCCAGCTCTGCCTATCAATAATTCAGGAGTCCAAGATCATTCTAATTGATTGAACACCTTCCACAGTAGTCAGCCACTAATAAGACAAATGAAATGTCTTTTTTATTGTCAAAACTCCATCTCACATTTGCACAGGCAAAATCCTGCAGGGCTTCTCATTTGAGGAGCTTGGGTGTTTTTTCTCTTGATAGAGATAAATTGAGGGCCAGTGTCTGTTTTTAAACAGCAGCAAATTAAGCTGATCTGTTCCTTTGACTGTGAGTGGATGGAGAACCGGAGCTGTGCTGAGCAGGATTTGCAAGTAAAACTAGTGTGGGTTGTCAGAAGTTGAACCCAGATCCCAGAGGATATGTTATCACTGTGTAATGTTTTGAGTGCTGAGGACACTTGGCACTGACATGCACCAAGGGACTACTGATCTTATCCTAAGGCCAGTGTCTCTTACCAACCTTCCTCTTAAGGAGAACTACATTAGAATTCCTCTTTTCATAATGGTAATACTGATGTTTGTCTTTTGACATGGCATAGATATTTAAAAAGTGCTGGACAGATGTTAAACTTCCCCAATTTATGTGAACAAACCACACTGCAGGTGGTGAGAGGAAAAAAAATGGTGACTTGAAACAGTTCTGTATTTTACAGCATTCTTCCAATATCATACCATGTGGTGTTTTGTGGGATCTCTGTGATGACAAAGTAGGGTATGCTCAGCAGATTTGCTTGATTTTGTTTCCTTTGGACTGTATCCCTGAGTTGGTGGGAGATCATTGCAACAGGTGTGAGCTTGTGGACACCATCTCTGGAGCATTGCCCATTGTTAAGCAAAAGCTGATTTGGGAAAGAGGTGAGGCAACATCAGAGCTGCTACTGATGTATGTAGCAACGTAGTGCCTATGCCTAAAGTGCCTATCTGCACAATGAAAATCTGTTTGTGAGCAAGGCCTCTTTAAGCCCAGATACTGACCGGTTATGCTAATACATCCTCTTGTATCCACAGAGGCTCTGGGTCTGGGTTTTTAGCCAACATAAGTCAAAGTAGCTCCTCTGGGGCATTCTGAGCTGAAGATCCAGCTCTTGGGTGAGGGAGCAGCTCTAATTATGACATGTGTGAGTATGTTTAATGAGGGAAGACCACAGGCTGTGTGAGTGCTCTGAAGTCCCCACCAAGTTCACCTTTTCACTAATGCGGTGCCAGCTAATTTCTGAGCGAAAAATCTGGGGATATGGTAGTAACTGGTCTGTTACTAACTGGCAATAAATTAAATTAATTTCCCCCAAGATGAGCCTGTTCTGTCCATGATGCTACCTGTTCAGCAACCTCCTTGTCCTTCCCTTGAACCAGAAGTTTTTCTATCCTACTTGTCCCCCCACCCTGAACAACTTGTTGGCCATCCAAGGTCAATTCACCACATGATTATGTGTATTGATTCCCAGAAATCTGTTGTTGAGGAAGCTTCACTTCCACAAAAGTGTCCTAAGATCCTTACTGAAAGTTCAAAAGTGAGCACGTGTTTGCAACTCCAGTCCCAAACTAAGGAGTGATGAGATGGTATCACACTAGAATAGAGGGCATGCAATGGAAACTCATTATGTCTTAAAGACAGGAACTCCGGTGAACCCTCAGCAGTGCTGCTCCTTACTTACATAAGCTTCAAAGCTTCCAAGTGAAGCAGAAACTGAGACTTAATTCACTACAGGAATAGTTCTGGAGGCTGTTATCCAGGGTTTTGTCCAAAGCAGTTTCAAATAACCCTCCTAGTGAGTTTTCTTCCTTGTTGAACAGACTAATACTTTATCTCATTACATGGCTCTTTCTTAGGGAGATCTCAAACTCATAGTTTGATCTGTGTTCTTCATGTCTAGTCTCTGGAAGGTGCAGATGTTAATTCCCAGCATCAGAGGAGAATTGTGAATAGGAAGGAACCATCTCATGTTACTCTGTCATTTATGTTACCCTTGCCACTGTGGGGTCTTGGGTCACGGTGGAGATTCTCAGGTATAAAACCTGTGCGAATGATGGCTATGACTGCTCAGAAATGTCACAAAGTATTTTTGTCAGTCTCATTTCTTGAGCTACCTTGTATTGATGAGTTGAGACATGAAATGGTTATGACATTAAAATAATATAGTAGGACACCATTTTCCACTCAGCAAAAGAAAAATGGTGGTGGGTATAGGTTTCAAGATGAAAACTTTCTCAAATGTGGCTCCCTGTTTCTTCTCACTCAGCTTAACTATTTGTGTTGTCTGGGAATAGAAAACTGAAGTGATGGATTGCTCTGATTATGCCTAGTCAGATGAATTAAATGGTGTCTCACTCTACTGCCTCCTGCAATCTTGCTACTCAGTGTGCTTATCAGGGCTGATGTGGAAAAGGTAAATGTCTGTAAACAATAAAGGAATAAAAGAGGATGTGAAAGATCTCAGACTAGTCTCAGGAAAAGATTTGCTAACAACTGGAATAGTGTTGAGCAGATTAAACTGAGCCATGTTTAGAATAACTAATTGGAATATGCCTGTCAGCTCTGAGACTCAGTAGCACACCCTGCTTTTCATGGGTCATTTGTGAAGAGATGCTTGCAGTATATAGAAAATATGTAATCCAGCTGTTTAATGTTAACATGGAGCTTAGCTCAAATGCTCTTCTCCAGTTAAACCATAAATTCATGTGTACTTGAGTTACAATGCCATGAGTTCATAATCACCAAGAAAGATTAGCCTATTTTTGTGAGTGTGAGACAAAACAAGATCTCATGGATTTAAAGTACTGCCAAGAAAGACAGGTAGGTTTGAGATGTAGTTCTTTATTTCAAATGTTGTGTCAGTGTTGTATACAAGATCTGTCTAAAATTACATGAAATACTATTCAAAGTCTGTCCAAATGGAGCATTGGATTTCTGCGTTTCTCTGTCTAAATTTGGGTTGTTGATGTACAAAAAAATTGAATTCAGTCTGGAAAGATGCATAATGATATGAAATTGTCTAATGCACCAGACTACCAGTGGCTGGTTTATTTATCCTAGGGGAAAAAAAAAAAATTGGTGAGATACAGCTGATCCTTATTACACTAAGAGAAGACAAACTGGGAGGATTGTTGTCAGACCTGAGGACTTTTATGAGAATAAAGAGACCATGAACAAGTTTGAATTGAAAACAGGAAGATTTTTTTTTTTACTTTAAGAGCAGTGACTTTTGGAGAAGCCTTAGAGCTTGATTAGTGGAGACAGAAGTCCTATCTGAGGTGGACTGCCATCTTTCTAGGAAAGAGATAGTCATTGCATGTGAAAGCAAGTTCTGAGTTAGAACTAACCATTTGAACTCTTAGGCTTGAGTTCCTAACACCTGTGTTAGATTTGACAGTTTCTGTGGCTAGAACAGCATCCCAAGAGAAACACCTGTGGTTTTGGTTTGGTGAGAAGTACTGATGGAGTCTATGCTCTGGCGTGCAGTTGTTTCTTTGAGAAAAATGTTGCTATCAGAAAAAAAAGGATGAGGTGGCTTCTTTTGAAAGTGCCAACCCAGTGAGTTAGACCAGTCTAGCTCCAGTGGTGTAATTACCCTCATCCTGCAATTCCAACAAATCTTCTTATAGGCAGCCTTGAACAATGTTTCAAAACTTTAATAACCTTCGCATTTCAGATCAGCGCTTCTGTTCAAAAGTGCAAGGATAAATGTACCTCAAAGTTCCAACTGGCTCAATGGAAAACTCAGCAGGACAGAGGTGTTTGGCAGTGTATTTCCATTAACTTTCTTGGTTTTGACTCCCAAAATGTAAAAAAAAATTTTTTTTTTTTTTTTTTTTTTTTTTTTTTTTTTTACTGTAATATGTGTACCCCTTTGAAATCTATGTATAAATCCAGTTGAATCATTGCTTAGTCTATATGTGATGTAGTGGGGAGATTATGATGGACTCGCTTTGGCTGCTAAGTCACTGAAGACAGGTTTCAACTGAAAAAGGTACTGCAAAATTAGTGTCTGTAGGGAAAACAGACTTAGCCAAAGTAGCCAGCTAGAGCCAGATGATTTATTTGGGAGTGCTTTTTTTCAGTGCTGTAAGTGTTATAAACAAGTCTATGATTACAAAGATTTAGATACAGGAAAATATACTTTGATCTGGCTAATTCCTTATCATGATCATTAAGGGATGGAGAATGGTCTGGGAGAGGGAAGAAGAATTGGTGGTTCACCTGCTGAGACACAGAGTACCTTGGAAGAAGTGCTTTTGTATCTGTATAACTTTGTCTAGATCAGAGTCTGTACCACTTGATCTGTATTGGTAAAAGATATATCTCCTAAGTGGTTCGCTGGCATGTTTTATTCTAGCAGGGACCAAGGTTGAGAACACAGTAGGAATATCAGAAGCCTTTCCTTTAGCTGTCCTGAACAGGGGAAGCCTTGGTTTCTCAGACAGCAGAGAGCAGAATCTGCTCAAAATACCATGGGTCTATTAGGATTTTTTTACAATTTGAAAATATCCTTTTTTCCCCCCCTCTTCTTTGAGGGAACAATTTGCAGTAGATACAGCATGAAATACAAACAGATGAGGAAACTCCTGGCAAGTTGTCGAAGTCTCTTAGCTACACAGAGAGGGAAGTCATAGAGGCAAAATGCAATTACTTCAGGAAAAGCAGAGCTGAACCACTTTTCCTGAATCTCCCGCTGCATCTCTCGCTGGATATGTTCTGTTTCACCAGACTCTGACAGCATTTGATGTCATCCTGTTTTGCAAGCAGCTCTGTGATCTGCCATGGGCAGTGGCATCAGAGGCTCAGTGGATGTGCTTACTACCTCATTAATGATTTGAGCCACTCTGCTGCATGCTGGCCTTCGGTAACATTTGTTTAGCATGGCTTTTGTTGAGATTGAGCTTCTTAGGCCCTGGCAGTGTCAGATTGAGAGCTGTCTCCAGCAACCAGCAGGTCTGAGAGCAAAATCTGGTTCGCTCCACGAAGTTTCTGATTTGATGAGTTTTTAGTTTGAATAGAATCTAACCATTTGAACAAATTGAAATTAGAAATGTCTTGTGCTTCTTTTCTGTCATCACACCGTATTAAAGGAAGAAGAAACACATTGATTTTTGGCCTCTTGTTAAGATGTGAGCCCCTATACTCCTTTACAATATATTTTCCCCTGATGTCCCAAAATGCTGTTTAGATCATCCTGCCAACTCTGCAGGTGGTGAGTCCTTCATCTTCCCCCATCATGGAGAGTCTCAGATCATTGCCAGTAAGCCAAAATCTGTTACAGAAAATTAGTAGGATTGCCCCCAAAATTGCTATTTATAGAGGGAATATGTGGGTATGTGCTGTTGAAGGAGGCTGGGATGTAAAGAAATGACAGGAAATGTTTGCTGGGCAATCAGGACATGATATTATAGTAATGAGTAGTCAGATCTACATACCCAAACAGGGTATTTTGCAGTCCAGAGAACTAATAACGCTGCTAGCATGGTCCCATCTATAAGGACTGTGCACAACTCTAGAAAAGATCCTGAAAGTTTCTGAAGAGCAAGATGGGTCTCAAAAACTATGCAATGAAATGATCAGGTAAGCAGCTTCTTCCAAAGAGACATATGTTGAAAAACACCAATTGCCTGCCTTGCTACAGCATTTGGCTCCAAAGAGCTCTGTTTATTGCCCATGTTGACTAAGGGATGAAGCGGTAACTATCTCCAAGAAGTGTAAAGGAATGGGTAATGATGGAGAGAAGTGGGGTGTGTTGGATTGAGGGCTATAAAAGAACTCTGTGATTTAAAAGCAACATAGAAAAATACAGTCTGTGTATCAAGAAACCCTTCCTAATAGTTGGATCTGCTAGACAGGGGAATAATTTCCTGAGGGAGAGAGCAGAAACCCTGTTATTTCAATCATTTAAACAAAACTGGACAAAGCCCTGGAGAATACATTGTAAGGAACAATCATATGCTGGCCCCAGGGAATGGATAACAGGACCTGATAAGTCTTTTCCTAGTGGTTGCTATGATTCTCTTCAGATTGAGAACTTGTTCTGGGCATGATTTGTCTTGAGACTAGATGTGATGTGAGCCTCAGGTCAATCCTTTGACTGTTTCAGAGAACAAAATGGAGAGGTGGAAGGGGAGGAAAGGCATGCAGGGGTAAGTCAGAAATAGCATGGGGAAATGTTGACTCAGAGGTGCTACAGGGCTTTGGAGTCACCTGACT
Source organism: Ramphastos sulfuratus (assembly GCA_013399055.1). NCBI lineage: Eukaryota > Metazoa > Chordata > Aves > Piciformes > Ramphastidae > Ramphastos > Ramphastos sulfuratus. Next base: position 26,862 of record WBNM01040779.1, read on the forward strand.
GCATCTCAGTGCCAAGGAGACACAAAACACACTGGTTCAGATGTAGATGTTTTACAGTGAGGTGGTGGTGAGCAGGCTTCGGAAAACTTGATCATTTGGTATTACCACAGAGCTCCCAAGATGTATGAACTCCAAGAGTTGTGATCAACCTGCTTGTCCTTGGACCTTGGAGCTTTATTTTTCTTGCTGTTACAAGAGTCCATCTTGTTGGCTCATCCATTCTTGCTTGTCCCTGTGATGCACATACACTCTCCTGGTGTTGTGCCTGTCTGATAATTTGTACCACTGTTGATTTCTTCAGAAAGGTGGCCAGGCTCAGCTGCAGTCCAGGAAGCTCTCAAATACTGCAAAGCTGGGAATCCAAAACAGAGATGCCATTGGTTTTGGGAGGAACTGAGAAATGGTACCCAAGAAACATGCTATATTCACTGCTATTTTCAATGTTAGTCTTCTCGCAGAGCAGGAAAGCAACCTCTGTCCTCTTCCTAGCCTCTTTTTTCTTTTTTTTTTTTT
>WBNM01040779.1:27405-103550 GCA_013399055.1 Ramphastos sulfuratus
TTTTTCAGCAGAGGAAGTTGCAGCAATGTGTAGACATAATGTCATGCCCAGACAATATTAACTGGCAAGTGTTGGCATCCTTGATTTCCTGGGGAGTGCACGCTAGGTAGCAATTACCTTGGATGCTCTGTTATCTTTTGAAAAAGAGTTGTCAGTGATTATAGACATCTCTTACCTATCAGTAAAAGCAGAGGCTGTTCAACAAGAGGAGGTTTGACTTGATCAGGTCTTGTGTGCCACACAGATGAGTAGAAAGAATGTCAGTGGTTTCATATGGTCGTTTGAAAAGTTCTACTGTCATTTACAGGCTTTTTTTAAGTAAAACTCCTTATAGCATAAATTTTATGCAGAAAAAGTGGGAAAAGTTCACATGCAAATGTGTCCAATGGATGTGACATTATCTGACTCGATCATCTTAAGAATCCAAAGGAAGTCTCCTCTAGAGGGGCAACTTCTTGCAAGGAACTGTATTGCATGTGATTTCCATATGAAACCAACCAAACTTGAAGTCTTCAGAATCAGAAATGAGCATGGCAATGCATGGCTAGGTCACTCATTTGCTGCCTTTGTACCTTATAATTTGAGTAACTGTGAGAATCATGCCTTCCCAAGCTACATCCACAAGAGGACTACCCAAAAGGCTGTCACAGTTGATGCCCTCAGCCATTATAGCTGTAAGAGTTCAGGGCTGTATCTTTAAGCAGTTGCCCAAGAACACTTGATGTAGTACTTTACCTATGGCTTTGTCTTCCAATGGGGCACGGTTTAGCAAAATCTGGTAATGGTCGGGGAGGGAATTTATGCCAACAGGCAGTTTAGGTAATGCAAAGCGTTTTCCATGTTAGTGCTTACTGCAGCTTGGTGTGGCTGAAGGAGAAACAATAGGTAAAAGATTACTGTCAGTTAATGCTGCGGAGTGGGAGGTTCAGGTTTCATAAGGTAGGTGACAATGTATGGTGGCCGAAGACTAGGCCAATAGAGGGAGTGAAGAAACGTGACAGAGAGAAGCTGGCACTCTATTGACTGAGCAGTAGTTATCAGTCTTACCTGTCATTTTCGATGAGCCCTTCAGCTCTGCTGCTGGGCTGTCACACTGAGTTTACTGACAGGCAGTAGATCCAGTGTGCCTGGTGACTTTACAGAAATGGCTGCACCGGGGGTAGTTTCTGAGGCTACAGTGGTCTGCCCAGATTCCAGATGTGCACAGATCAGGGCTGGCCTCCTGCTTGCAAAATCAGATTTGTCTGTGCCTTCACCTGCTGACTTGCAGATTACAGAGAGAAGCCATTTCTTCTCCTTATTTCCTTGCTGGCCACTGCCTGTGCATATGTTTGTGCCTGCCTAGCTGGGCCAGAGCTTAATTTGATGATGTTTTCCGTTAACATCTTCAAAGTTTGGTTTCAAGATTAAGAACAGACATCTGTGCTCATGGTGGAGAGAATAAAATGAGGGAAGCCTGCTGTGTCCCTGCTGCCCAGAATAGGAGGTCTTCTGCAAGTCTTGATACAATGCAAAATGAGTGCTATTTACAAGGTGGCATAGTTGACTCTGCAGTTTTGAACCTTGTAGAGTAGGGTTATCAGTTAGACTTGGTGATCCTGTGGGTCTTTCACAATCTGAATGTTTCTGTGATTTTGATTCTGTGACATGGAAGTAGTCACAACAGAGGAGGGGTCAGCTGTGCCAACCTTGTTGAGGGAATTCAGATTTGAAGTTGCACCTGAGAGTTAGCACATCCTTCTCTTACACAGTGTCCACATCTTCACAACATAGGATGATATAGCCCCATATTGATGTGTGTTCCTGTAGGGAGCCATGTGCCACACTTTGACCTGACATTAGAGACTGTCTTTAGAGCATGAAAGAGGATATTGTGCAAGGTAAGAGAGTTTGAGTTCGTGTGCTGCAATGAAATGACTAACAGAGGTATGTAAGAAAAGGGAGTCCTGGAGAAGTTTGGGAAGAAGGGCAGCAGAATTCAGAGAGAGCCCATCCATTTGGGAGCAAGAAGAGGGAAAGGATAGCAGTACTCACGCACCAGGAGGCTGCTGTAGTTACGCAGCAGCTTTCATCCAGGTACAGCAGCACCCATCATGTGCTCTTGATTTCCTTACAGGAAAATGCCTTTGTCCTGCTAAATGAATTACTACTAGTAAGTCGAATGAAGTATCTCCCCGATCCCTACTGAAACCTCTTCCATCTGCACCATGAAGGCTGTGCTGTTTCTTCTTCCTTCTGATAGCATGAGCAGCAAATGCAGTGGAGAGCCAGCCTGTTTTCTATGGCAGTTTCTGTGACGTAGATGAACCTCTGAAGTGAAGTGTATGACACCAGGAAGATGCTTTAATCTGAATTATGCTTGCCCATCTGAGTAACAGGTGCTGTTGCCCTCATTTCATTATCTCATGGCCAGGACTGCTGCCAGCATGAGTAAGAAAGGTTTGAGTCACAGAGATGGAGTAGTTCATTTCTTTCCAGAGGCTGTTGTCAGAGATGACCAGGCCCAAGCGTCCATCACAGCAATGAATGATGTATAGATGAATGAGGCGAGAAACCTACTCCTGAGAGAAATAAAGCATCCCTCATGAATAACACAGTGTTGCTTCAAGAGTCAAGACATCTCAAACATCGAATGTGAAAGTGAATGAGGCTGCTCTGAGGCTGCTACACACTGGCCTGCACACTCCCTATAAATAACTTACCACTGCCACATTTAATTTTTTCTTTTAACATTGCCCATGCAATTGGCCTGATACCAGTGCACATCTAGAGACAAACCTCTCCCAACTTCTGACAGAGCCTGCTGTAGAAAAACACCCTTTGCTTTGCACGACTCAGGCTCCATCTATGCTACTAAGTAGAGCAGGACCTGTGTTTTGTAAGACATGGAGGTCATCAGAGATGGTGTGGAGAATGCTGGTAACATCTAAACACATGTACTGCTCCAAAGTGATGCTCGGCTGCAGTGGTCCCTGGCCAGAGGAAGCCTCCATGGGTGGACCAAGATAGACATTACCTGGGACGGTCTGGTTGGGCCAGGGTAAAGCCATAATGGGAAATCTGCTAATGATTTAAGAACAATAATAGGTTGGTGGTGTCCCTTGTCTCAGCTTAGTTTGCTCAAGTAGATACTACCTTGTACTGTTGGAGTTGGTCACTAAGTAGATGAAACACACTGAAAGTATTTCAGATATTTTTCCCATAATGTTTTGTTTTTCTTATGGCTTTACTTATTCTGAGCAGTCTGCATCATTTCAATAGCATGAAATTGTTTATTGAGACATGTTTTTGCCCCAGAAGCAAAGTGTTATTTAAAAAAATGTCTGTTGGAGGACAAGACAGATGTTATGGGCCTTTATATACCCTGCAGGCGAGTGTGGTACAAAGATCACTGAAGTAAATCTAAGCAAGCTGGTCTGTCCACAGTGCCAGGGATACTTGCTTAGGGCTTGCATGCAGGTATGGCAGTTTTGTTGATACAATGTCTATAAAATCATGAGTGACAAAGAAGGGTGTAGGCAGTGATTGTCTTCTATAGGGGAGGTGGGAACCTGAGATGTTAATAATGGGAGAGAGGTAAAGGAAGTAATGGTGGGTTTTTTTAAAGGACACATTGTTGATCTATGGACCTTCTTGCCACAGAACATTGCAAGTGCTTAAAGTTTATACGCATTCAATGGACAGTTATGGAAAAGCTCATGGAAAAGAAATCCATTGTGTGTTACTAAAACCAGTGAAACCACTTCTGGCTTAGGAAATCCCTGTGCTCCAAATGATGAAGCCTGGTACATGAATACTTGGGGGAACTGTCACACATCATTGTACTATCCCTGTGCTCTTCCCCATCCATCTGCTTGTGGTCACTGTTGGGATCAGGATTCCTGTGCACTGTGTTCCGCTGCATGGTATGTTTATGGGCTGGTACCCCACCACAATATCCCTATAGAAGTAAAAGCTATTTGGGTTCTCCTCCTGAATGGACCTCACATAGATTGTAATGAGGAATTTCCCTCTCTGTCTCATCTGAAAGGCACTATGGAAAAACAAGTTTGAAGAAGGCTGAGTGGATTTTCCCCAGACTTGTAGCTACACTGGCAAACAAGAAAACACTATTCTTTTCTAGAATTACAAACATATGCACATGATCTTTGAGAGTTTTCCACTGGGGAAGAAGCAGGGCCTGGAAAAATCTAAGGCAGGGAGGACTTTAACAGAGCAATCTGATATCAGCCCTTATGGTCTGACCCTTTGCCTCCCTCGCCAGTACCTTCCCACATTTCTACTTGATGCCTGCAACCCCAGCCCTTCCATCACTGGTTGAAGACAGCTTTTGTGGTGCTTTGGTGCTCTGCAGTCTAGAATTTGAGTAACTCTCTTAGACGTGACATTTGTTCATACCAAACTACTCTCCTTGGTGCCAACTGAGATGAGTTCTGTCTTGAAAAGTCTAAGTGGCTGGGAGGGATTATAAAAGAGAGAGTGCTAATGACATAACTTCCAGTCAAGGTTAGTTTAGACTGTCCTTGATCATTCAAATTGTATCTCACTAAATATCAGATGAACCTTCCTGCAGTGGTCACATTGCTGTGTTAGAGTAGTATAGTAGTATTTACCTAGGTGTGCTCCAGTGTAAAGGATCTCTACTTTTCTCACTTTCATCTCATCCTTATGGCTTATAAATGGATGCATTTGCTACACCTAAATCTAAGATCTTCCATTTGATCTTTTTTTCTTCATTATAGAAGAGTGATTTGTCTTTAAGCCTTGCATTTCTTAAGATTCACACAGAGCCATCCCTTTATACTCTGGTAAAGGGCTGTGGCATTCATGAAGGCAGTTAGACTACATTTTGGTAGCTGAAATCTGCTACCACAGCAGTTGCTTCTGCTTTTGCTTTTATTTAACACAAGTAAAACTGAAGGACTTGGAGACTGACCCTGTGTACTGCAGAGGGCTATTTCCTGGAGTTAATGATCCTTTGTGCCCCTTTTCCTCTGGCAGTCACTGACAACCTCCTTTTTCGAAGAGGCAGTTTTGGATGTTAAGAAGACAGAGGTTTAAATTTGACATTTACTGAATTTCAGAGAATGTGAGTTTGCTTTTCATGCATTGGTCTGTGTATTGCTGGATAGATTCTGCAATACTAAAGTGATGGAGAGTTAAGTTTTTCTCTGGTGTATTTTGAAACCTCTCACTTTGCAGTGTTGAAGGTAATGACTGATGTGCCTGTTCCATGTTGTACTGGAGAGATACATGACTCTGATCCTCTACACATGAATCTATTTGTAAAGTCTTATTTCAGGTTCATGAATCAAGTCCTTTATCCCAGCTTCATGGTGAAACTACAGTGAAATACATTTATCTAGTATGGTGGAAAGTGAGTATGACATGGGGTAGAATAGAAATCAAACTTTCTGGATAGTCTGTCTACCTATGTGAATTTCAGAGAAATTATAGCCTGCTGGTGTCTGTGCTTTGCTATCTGTAAAACAGAGATATAGATATATTCCTGTCTTATAGGAGAGCTGTGAGTCCAAATTAACTACAAAGTCTGTGACAAATCTTAGAAATGCAATTGTGAGATAGTCTGTAAGCACATAAAATACTAATGTTTTATAATCTTCCTAAACTCTCTCTGTGGATATCTTTAGTAAGAGGGATATAGTGATACCAAAAGAAGTCTTTTTTCACCCCAACCATTGCCTTTAGAATCCAAAGTAAAAGCTATTTCCACCAACTGCCATCTCCTCAACCATCTGGAAAATCACATTTTCTGAAGATTTCCTTCTCTTTGTCAGCTGTAACTACAGCTATAAAATGGGAAGATGTCCCTGGTTTAATTAACACCCCTGTAGTTCAAAAGCTGGTCTTAGTAATGAGAGGCAATTATAGCCTTTATTGAGGGACAGTCAGGTGGAACAAACCCAGCATCAATCTATTGAAGACACTTCCCTTTCCAGGTAATTTAGAAACTGCTTTTTACGATGAACAGGCTACCTATTCCAATACAACAGGTGAATCTCCTTGTTTTGTAACCTGAAAATAACTTCCTGTTTGAGTTATGTGCTTATTTTACAATTTGTTTTTTAATCCTGTCCATCTGCCAATAACTAGGAACTGAGCTAAAGAAAAAACTGCTGACATCATTAGGGCTATGAGATTGAATTCTTCATTTTATTTCCCTTGTCTACTGTTGCTTTTCATTTTGAAGGTTGCCTGGTGTTCATATTTCAGTTCTACCAAAACTGCAGACCATGGTGTGCCCACATCATTAGGGCTATGAGAGTTTTGGTTTCTGCACCTCAAAACTGATGTAATAGAGCTAGAGGAGGTGCAGAAAAGGGAATGTGGTTTCTACTATATAAGCTAAAAAGCTGTGGCTCCAGTTCAGACAAGGGAGCACTGACAACAGAGATAAAGCTGAGTTTAGATGAAGTCACAAAGGTGGTAGATAAGATAGATGTAGAGCTTTAATACTAGATCTAAGGGGCACTAGCTGAAACAAGACAATTGCTTGAAATTATGAAGTATCTTTTGACACAGAAGATAATGATCTTCTGGAATCTCTTACCACAGGAGACTGAGAAGGTGGACAGTGTCAACAGTTTCCAAAACAAAAGATTAGACAAATTCAGAGCATCAGGTCCATGACTTGAGTCTAAGGGTGATGAGCAGGGCTGAAGCAGTATCAGGAGCATGGTCTGCAAACAGTGGCCATGTTGGGCTCTGCCTTGAGTAGCTCAGGTGCTGTCTGGCCTCCCACTTCTGATATGTGTGAGTATGGATCTGCTGTATGCCTTCTTCCATCTGCCAGCCCTCCATGGATGTCCTGAGATATCAGGAGTCTTAACCAATGGTAGATACTTCTTCAGCTTGCCGTAAGGTACGCTTGGAATGGTCAGTTAAATAGTTCCCTACTGCCTGTTTTCATTAAATCTTTGTTGAGTATAATGGGAGTTTGGTCACCTAGCACAAATGTAAATACAAAAACTTAGATTTATCTTGAACTGAGTTCTGTCCCAAGATTTCTGTAATAATTACTTCAGAGAAATAGGTGTCTCCTGAGAATAATTCATTGACCTGTTTTAGACACCGAGGCACAGATGAGAGGAACAGCACTTTTGAAGAGCATATTTCTGTTCATTGATTTTAAGGGGAGTCAAAATAGTGGTACCCGCACGGTCAATAGACACCATGGCTTAGGTGAGTCCCAGACATCCCATTTTGGTACTGTCACTTAGAACCTCAGCTGTAAGAAATGTGAATTTTTAAAGCAGTGTGATGTGAAGAAATGGAATTATAATTTCAAAACAACCTCTTCCCCACTTACGGTTTGATTTAGAATAAAGACTTACCTGTGATTTTGCCATCTGCAAACTATGCCATGAAACACGCTACATCCTCTATCCTGCATTACTTTAACATTCTGCTGAAATTGCTTTTGACAAACTAGCCAAGAAAGCTGTAAAACAAGCTGGTAAAGTTACATTAAATTGCTGAAGTCCTGTGTTCAAGCACTGACTGGCTTTCAGGGGGTGTCTTAGGAGATAGGATTGTTCAGTATGGAAGAGTTTAAAAAGGAGTTTCTTTGATTGGTGGGTCTGTAGGTGTTGTTAACACCATGCTGCCAGCAGTCAGAGAATTTGGATTCCATCAGTGTGCTCTGGTTTTGGGACAGGGCAACACCTACTCCTCTCAAAATTACTGTGGAAAAATCTGTCTGTTTCCAAAGTTGCCACTGTTGCATGTGCTAGAGGACAAGAATTGAAATTTCATTAGTGAACAAAAATTACATAATCTTGTTGAGGAGACTGCAGAGTCTCTCAGATCTCTCAGCTCTCCCACTCTGGTGCATGCAACTTTGTCCTGTGTCTTATTTGCTTCAAATATAGGATGTGGATTGAAAGATTGTGTGACTGCAGTGTTCGTGTAGCTTTGGATCTCTGATTACTGTGGCTTACATGAAATGGGACCTGTGGTCACCACCTGCCTTTCTGACTGTCTTTTTTTATTCCCCTTCCCAGGTTATGGACATGCTGCCCCTGGGACAGATGCAGGGAAGGCCTTTTGCATGTTCTATGCGGTCCTGGGGATCCCACTGACACTCGTCATGTTCCAGAGCTTGGGCGAGCGCATGAACACCTTCGTCAAGTACCTCTTGAAGCGTATCAAAAAGTGCTGTGGGATGAGGAGCACTGAGGTCTCCATGGAAAACATGGTCACTGTGGGTTTCTTCTCCTGCATGGGAACACTTTGCATTGGAGCAGCAGCCTTTTCCCAGTATGAGGAATGGAGCTTTTTCCATGCATACTATTACTGCTTTATAACATTGACTACGATAGGGTTTGGAGACTATGTGGCCCTGCAGACGAAAGGGGCCCTTCAAAAGAAGCCTCTCTATGTGGCTTTTAGCTTTATGTACATTCTAGTGGGATTGACAGTCATTGGGGCATTTCTAAATCTGGTTGTTCTCAGGTTCTTAACCATGAACAGCGAGGACGAGAGGCGGGATGCAGAGGAACGGGCATCCCTGGCAGGGAACCGCAACAGCATGATTATCCACATCCAAGAGGACTCCCAGCATGGTCGGCCACGGTACAAGGCCGAAGTAACAGACCTTCAGTCAGTTTGTTCCTGCATGTGTTACAGGTCCCATGAGTACACCAGCCGGGTGGTGTCCCACCAAAATTCGTTCAGCTCGAAGCTGAACCCGCAGTACTTTCACTCCATCTCTTACAAGATAGAGGAGATCTCACCAAGCACATTAAAAAACAGCCTTTTCCCGTCTCCTGTCAGCTCCATCTCACCTGGGTTGCACAGCTTTACAGATAACCACAGGCTGATGAGAAGGCGAAAGTCTATTTAAAGGGATTTGTCTTCATTTGCTTTCCTTGTTTTCCCCAGTTCTTATCTGTTGTTTCATTTTTCTGTTCCTTGAGTGAGACAGAGCGAGGCCAAAGGGAGCAGAGAAAGCCTCCTCTGAGACTCAGCTCTTGAGCATGAAGCATGGATTATTACTGTTCCAGCAAAGTATGCCTTACATTAACCCTCTTGGTGGATGTCAGAGGATTCAAGGTGACATGAAGTGGGTACCAAATCCAAAGTTGCACACACAGCTGGGAGCCTTCATGTGCCACTGGCACTCCTGACCTAGTAAACTATTTTCCTCATGAACAGGTTGTAGTGTCTGTGTGTTTGCTTGCGTGTGTGTTGGGTGTGTGTGCGTGCAGTTCCACAACTAGTGCCATGTGACAAAAATTAAAGCATCAGGTATTACTTTTTTTTTCCCTTTGAAGCAATTGTGTTCCAGCCTGCTTTTAACTTTTAGATTGCTTCCAAAAGGAATGGGGAGGGTGGGAGGGAGCCAGTTTGTTTTATTTTTTGCCAAGACCAGCATGCGCCATAAGCAGTCAATATACCAGGTGTATCATGATAAATTTTTTAATGCTAGATTTTAGATTGTATTAACATTTTAAAAAAGGCAGGAAAAGATGGATCATTTTAGCTTGCCAGTTCAAAATGAAAAAAAATAAAAACAAAATAGAGCATGCACTTTGTAAAACTGGTATGCATAATAAAAACACAAGAAAAACTAGCAATGGAATTAATAATGGAAAGCAAATAATCCTATTGATTTAACTATATTTACTTTTATCATTTTCAAATGTTCCAACAATTTTCAAGTAGAATTTTAAGAGAAATTGAGAGAATTGTTGAAAGAGTGTTTTCTGTTATTTTTATTTATAAAATTATTATTATTATTATTATTATTATTATTATTATTATTATTATTATTATTATTATTATTATTATTATTATTATTATTATTTTGTGCAGCAATTACCTGCATGAATAGGAATTGTATTTTTTCGAATGCTTGGATTAGGATGGGTATAAATAGGTGGGTGTATATTTTTTCTTTTCTAACAGTGACAGGGCATTCCTTGGTTTAAATTTTAAAAGATGATTGTGTCTAAATGCTTTTGATTTGTAAATAATGGAAAGCCTTTGCTGGTCTCAGGAAGAATTCAAGGGACAGTATCTTGTGTTTGGCTCACTGGGAACTTGTGAGGTTAGATGTAATATTGCTCTTTTGCCAGGTGGAAAGGCAAAAGGCATTTAGCAGTCATGGGCAAAAGCAATTTGGAGGGTAACATTGGAAGTGATTGCTTTGGCAAGTTGCAGTGGGGAATGTTGAGACCATGTTCCTTGGAGATTATCCATCTCTCAGTTGTTCATCTGGACCAAAAAAGACTTTACAGGACTGAATTAGAGGCCTAATCCAGCTCCCTTTTAAGACAATAGGAATTTGCAATGATTACATGGGATTTAGTGCTCTGGGAGATTTATCTTTGATTTGACAGGGGTAGGACTGCGAGCTGCATAAACCTGTACCTTTGTCTCTGGTATAATCCCACCTTTTAATCACCTCCCATGTTAATTCGCTGTACAAACCCCATTTTTTTGGCACTAATCACCTCCTGCTGATTCTGTCTTTTAGTGCTGTCAGTGTAAAAGCAATAATCCTTTTTAAAAAAAAAAATTCTTAAAACTAGATGGCATGTTTTTGTACAACCCCAGCTCTGAGCTCTGTGTGCTGATGGGTGTTGGTATCCTTCAAAGAGGCATCTTTAAAGAGCATTAATAGGGAGAAATAAGGAATATCATTCCTCCTCTGTTCTCTTCTCCCTGGCTTTAAATTATTAGCTGTATCAAATATGTTCATGTTCTCCTAATTTCCGTATCTGTATTTCAACAAGTAAATGAAAAGCAAATATCTTTGACTTTGACTCCCCTATGCAGCTTCCTTTGGGGTTGTAAATTGCTGTGACATGAAAAGCTCCATTATGATTAGTGAAGAAATTACTTAGGTTTCTTAATGAAGATGGACTTTTTCTGCCTAACATGTGGGGATAACATCCTTCAGCACAGAGGAGGAGTATGCTGGGTGCACTAATGTTGTGCTGCTGATACCACGTCCAAAGGCAGTTGCTGATGGCAAAACTATTGAAGAAAACATACAAAGAAAAACAGTTTCAGGATGTGTTAAACCACCTCAGTGATGGCCATCTAGAAGCTGGTTTCCATGAGAGTGGCCCACAAGGTTCAGAGTGCTGTCAAAATTTGCTTTTGTAGTCTTTGCTGGTGGTATTCCAGAAGTGCAAATAAATACAGGCTTCTTTCCCTGCAAAGGAGCTAAGAATGCCTGGAATATACATACTTGTATCATGTACAACTGATGGATGTATTTGACACAAGAAAAGCAGGATAAGTTTGGGATTTTGCAGAACTCAAGTGAAACTCTCTCTGCCTAGCAAAGAACTTTGTTAACAGGACTTTTAGCAAAAAAACCAAGGAGTTTTGTGAGAAAAGGTTGCACTGCATGAAATATGTTAGCTTTTTCATTTTCTTTCCTTTAAGAGGAAAATTCTAATTCTGCTGCATATAAAAATAATTGTTAAACATCCTGTAAATCACGTTGAACTCCAAAAGCTCTTACACACTTTAGCTGATTCGTTACTACATTTTCCCTCTGGAACCATAAATGAAGAGTAAATTTTAATACATGGGATTTTTAACTAGAGGATCAACTTACCTTGGCATAGCATGAGATATCTGCCACTTAGAGTCTTTGCATTAAAGCTCAGTGGCTTTATAAAAGCTCTGCTTTAGCTTAGTTGAAGTTTATAGATGTGGTCAAAGAAATCTATGTGTATTGTTATGCAGGAGCCAGAGTAGATGTCTGTCATAATACTTTTAAGTCTAAAAGCTGTGAGGAGTGTATATGTGAGAGTTTTACTAAAATGTATTTGATTCCTTAGGATTTTAAAGTACATCTATTTTCATTTTCTGCCTTAAGAACTCTTAAGAACTTGCAATTCTGTCCAGTCTGTATTTTTGTTACGTATCAGAATTCAAAGTGGCAAGACATCTCATCTGCCTTGCAAACATGCACACATTCAGATGTTTGTATGAGCTCTTGCAGGACTTTGCCAGCAACCACAAGTACAAGAACTCCCATGTGTATGCATCAGTAGACCAAGCAAAAATACTTTCAGATTGCCTCTCTCTTTCACTGGGTTTTTTTTCTTTTGGTTCTTGACAGATGTGTGAATAAGGACTTGGGCTGTCTGGAGCTGGAACAGACAGTATTGTGAAAGGGAAGCTTTTGTGCAAGGTTAATCCCAGCTTTTCAGTTACACATGAAAAATCAGTCAGTGGAAGGTGAGCTGATTTTTGTCTGCTCTATCTCTGTCTTCTTGTTGCCTACACAAATAACAGTTTTCTTCCCACAGCACTGCTTTTTGTAGACAATTTTCTCTGGTACATTATTAGTTTTACTTCACTTACGACATTTTTTTCTTTCAGAGCAACCTCTCTTGCTTGTTACTCGATCTTAGAAGCAGGTAGTAATGGTGCATCTTATGGGAAGACATCCTAAATCCAAAATACCTAACCTGTGTTTCTGTAGCACAAAGACATCTGCTATCACTTTGTGATGCACTCTTACTCCCCAGAGTCTCATTTCCCCTACCCTTCCCTGTTATTAAGCATTAGAAATAATAATAATAAATCAGATTAGTCTATTTATGTCACATTAATGTGCTCTTCATCAAAACAACACAAATTTAGCTCCCTGCTGTCGACTTTGATTATATAACAACCCTATTATCCTATCATATTTCATATTATCATCAAAGGGAAAAATCAGTTTGATCAGTGAAGCACCAAAATAGCTTTGACTGAGCATGCTGTGATATGGAAGCTAAAGAGGAAACTTAATAGAACAATGCAAGCACAAGTTTCTGCTTTGTCTTCTTTGCTACATGAGGAAGATACTGACTGATCTAACTGGGGCTGCTTTGCCAGAACTTCATACAAATACATGTTCTACAGGGATGACTGTAATAGGATAGCTTCAGAAGGGGTGTTTGAGGTGTTTGATTTGAAGGGTACAAAACGGCTTCTTGGTTGCTAGTGAATGGATAAGATATACAGTGACCTTAGTCAGTAGACTTCTGTTTGGACTCCTCTGTAACAGCTCATTAGGACAAAATCAACAGCATTATTAAAAGGAAAAAAAAAGGGAAGTAGCCAAATAAATCTATTGTATTGTAGGCTGTATGTAGGTTGTCCCATTAGTTTCCTACTGCTTCAGTCAAAGAAATCCCAGGGGAGTAATCAAAATTATTGTGAATCAAATCCAAGCAAGGTGGTTCCTTGTTTTTCTCTGACAGGTTTGAAAACTTTAGTTATGGGCAAAAATCATCATTTGTTGCTAAAAGGTAAAAAAAAAAATAAATAGAGCAGTCAGTGAAATCAAGATGGAGAATGAAAGTGTTCAAGAACAATTTGGTTTTTGCAGACCGGAGGGCAGGGGCTTGGACGGAAACAGCTTTCAGCTGAAGTTTATGTTCTCATTTAGCTTTATGTAATATTCCTGTTAATATAAGGATATGATTAAGACAGTCATTTAAATTTTTTATGAGGAAGCCAGACCAGAGAGATGTGTTGGAGTGTGTCCACTACACTAATGTTATGGACTTTTTAATGTATATTTCAACAGGACACTATCATTGCCTGGAATATTGCACAGATTACAATGAGAATGACACCTCTGCTACTGTCATTAACCAGAGATGCGTATCACCCATGGAACTGAAAAGGAAATATTGTCTTTCTGACCAGCCTGCAGGTCATCTAACTTTTTGGTATCCAACTTTATTGTATGAGAAGGATTAGCCATCACAGAGGTACGCCCACGCTGAAAAAAATGGAATGACTTTGGACACAGGGAAATTGATTACAGATGGAAGGTGCTTTGAGACTCTTGTGCTAGCTAATCTGAGATGATAGGATGAATTAAAACCATGAAAATGGGTGATACCCTTTGCCAACATGCAGTTTTCAGTTATTTAAGATGCAGGTAATGAACATAGCAGAGGAACTTTCAGCACCCGAAAAAGTAGAAGGAGGGCAAAAAGGAAATGGGAAAGAAAGGTATTGTTCTCAGCAGAAGTAGTTGTGTTATTTCCACTTGAAAGCATGTCGAGGTGGTACTGAAGACAGTTGTATCTTGATCTGGGTAGAATCATCCTGGGAGACTGACTGCCCTCTGCTAATCAGGGTCTATACCACAGTGCTTACTGATTCCTGCTGATAAGGAGATTCATGAAGTTCCTGATTCAACAATCAGGTTTTTGCTACTGTCTTCATTGAAACCAGGATTTTATTCAGTCAGCCCATCCTCAGCATTGCTGGTCCCTGTAGTGTATTATGTTAGTGATGCTATTTCCTTTACTGATGCTTCCAAGAGCAAGGGCTCAGTAGAGTGTTAGCAAACTCACTCCTTCTCTGAAGCCACTGGGTACTTTATTAAAGCTAAACCTGTTCAGACCTGCCTTAAATCTTTCATTTAATTGGAACTCAGAATTCTTTTTCTTTTCCCCAAAGCCCCTGACTGATTCTCAGTCAAACCGTACTGTCCTTTGCACAAAGTTCCAGGTCATGGACATATACACATCAGTATTCCTTTGGGGAAAAGTGCAACATAAAGCTTCAAATTGAAGAGCTTTCGGCATTTGTGTCCCAGTTACACTGGGAACTCCACAAAGTCTCTCTTTGCGTGTGCTGGAGAATGAAGACGTGGGAAGTGCATGATGGCTGGATTTGCACATCACCTAGGTGGATGTTACAGCTGCTGAGCTGACTCTTGCTGTACTATTTTCTGAAGTTGATGAGTTTATATTGCTGTCAATTGCTACAGAGAAATCAAAATGCTGTAAGGCTATTTTTTTCTTACACAGATTTCCAATATGACAATATGATTTATACTGCTTTACTGAAACTGGTATATAAGCCTTTTTCTATTTACTGCTAGATAGTGTATCCTAAACCTAACGGAAAGCAGAAAGACCTAAAGACAACAGCCAACCTGCATAATTTATGCAACTATATTTTGGTTTATGGAATTCTGTCATCCAAAGCTGCCTGCTAATTTTAGGCTGAAAATACTATCCCTGGAGCCTTCAGCTTTCATTTATCTCTCCTTCTGTGAATATTGTAATTAATAAATATCCCAAAGCTCTCCCTCACCTTGCTTTCTGACAATGTATTGTCTGCCATACATTAACACTCACAACACATTGGGAGGGTGAAAGGCTAAAAGAAAGAGTAATGCTGCAATTTAATTGGTAATTAATATTCAGTTCCAAGCTGTGTTGTCTTTTAGTTCACTTCAAGAAATGCAGAGCAAACAGCAGCATGATAACATTTATCATAGCTGGCTAATTCACAAGTGGAGCTAGCAAATACAGCTGAAACTATGCCCTACAATGCATCTTCCTCATGCATGAGTTCAGATACAAGTTGCCTAGCTTTGATTCATTGTTTATCTGTTCTGTGGAACAGCTTGCAGTAATTGCTGTATCCAGAGCACTATACTTCAGGCTAGAAGAGATCTGTTTCACAGACAGTGGCCCTCTGGCTTTCTCCATATGCCCTCCCCGCCTTGCCTACCCAGACATTAACTCATTAGCTTGCCACATCATAAATGTATATTCAGACCCAAGATCGCTGCATTCTGTACTTCCCCCCCACCCCCCCACCCCCCATTTATTAATGAAAAGCATTATGCTACAGAACTGCAGCCCAGGGAAGGAAATTTTCCACTCTAATTACTACTGACAAAAGAAATCTACAGATTGATTAAAAAACGTATGTGAGATCAAATAGAAAATGCAAAGTGCATAAGCCTGCATGGGTGAGATCTACCTCTTTCCTGACTGGCATACAATGCATTGGCCTGCAAGGAGAATTTGGGTCTGTGTTTGTTTGGGAGAAGGCCATCAGGAGAATAAGCAGCACAAATAACGTCAGCAGTCAGAGACACAGTGGTTTGGTTCAGTTTTTGTAAATCATTGGCAAGGTCTGTGGCATGGTTTCAAATTACGGAAGACAGGAGATGTGGGAAGGATGAACCCTAACTGCTTCATGGTGGAGTGGATTGTCGCCGACGTTGGTGTCAGGCAGGCAGCAGGGAAAATGGTGCCTTCTAAAGCATCTTCCCTCTGCTGCTCCTTGGAAGAGAACAGTTACACTATTGCTACTGTTACCTGCAGAAAATCCATCCTGTGGCTCAGAAAGGCCTAGATTGTGGTATCCTTGCCCATTTCTGATAGCATGTCCCCAGAGCTGTGCCCTAGAAATGTGTGGGAAGTGCTAAGCTTCTCCATCTGTGTTCAGTAGGTCACAATATTGACTGTTTGGACAGTATGTACATGTCAAAACATAATAAAAACTGACCTTTAAAGAAATGCCATTAATTCATTATTGCTGGCTCTCCCTACAGCATGAGAATGCAGCTCCTAAGTCATAATTATTGTTAAACGACTAATTAATCTGAAAACAGTATTTAATTAGATTAACTGAAGTAGAGTGTTTAAATTATTTTGGCCTCCTCTGAAATCACAAGTCTACAAAGTTATTTCCAAAAGGCCTGTTTGGTAATATCACAGCTGACATTGGGGTCATGCCACAGCTGTCCTATTGACAAGCATTATCTTGGCATGTTGATTGAGCTGGCCATGGGAGTATCTGGGAGAAAGATTTAAGCTCAGATCCAATATATGCAGTAAAGCTCTTCATTCCCACTGAGCTGAATAGTGCTAATGTCTAAATGTCTTTATGGAGATAGGCTTTGGGCCTCATTTCATCTTGCCTGTAGAGGAAAGAATCAGTGTTGTATCTTAGATGGGATATGCAGATGGATGAGCAAGGGGTTGTGTTTGAGGATATCCATTGGTTCTGGTACCCATTTGGTGTGACAAACAGAGTATCTCAGCTGTACTGTTTGGAATAGATTATGATTCTAGGCAGAGGGGTTTGCTGGATACATGTCCTGATGTGTCTGGACCAGTTAGGGAATGGAGAAGATACAGTTGAGTTTCTGTGTCATAATCTGGGTTGATGAGGACATTGAAGCTGTGGCTCATTTCATAGCAAAAATGGCAGAGCGAAAGATTGGACTTCTTCCTGGTCTCTGGGTGAGGGCATAGGAGGGCAGGGCTGATTTCTAACTTGCACACTGGATGAGAACTCAGGGTAATGTTCTCCTCAGGACCAAGGAAAGGAACTTTGGATACAGAGCCTTCAGATAGCTCCACAGCCATTTAGTCTGTTGTTTCTTTCTATGTACCTACCACATTTCTCTGTTCTCTCTAATTTAAAGCTCTTCTTCTGAGAGCCCCCCTCTGAATGGCAATTAAAAGTTTCTTGTTCAGCACATAGTAGTGGGCATGTTTCATTTCGTCTTTGTGTCAGTCATCCAGATGGATTTATGGGGCTGTTTGCAGCTATCCATCATGGTTGTGGCCACTGGAACCTGGCTGAATTCTTCTGGTTGCTTTGGCAGCTGCCATTTTTGCCAAAAGACTCACCAAATGTAACACAGGAGCAAAGAGGTTTATGGGAGATCCTTTTAGCAACCCATAGTTACTTGTTGTTGGGCCTTTTTTTAATCTTCGATATACATTATTTTCATTTTCTTCAGCATCTAAGCCACAGTTGCTCTGTGGTGACGTGCATTTCCATGTGACTTCTCTTCAAAGAAAAGAATTTCTCAGTCACACACTTTTCCCAGCAAAGATGGAAGCTGTGTTGCTTCTTTTAAGCATATCTTTTCAGTTCCCAACATAGAGAGATACTACAGTCAGAGGCAGCAGTAGGAAATTCTTCTTCGTTGTTGGTCCTGTGCCCTTCTTATTTGCCTGGGAAGATCAGTATAGTAGTGTGGTTGCCACTGACAGTCAGAGCTGGTATGTTCAGTGCAACTCAGTGATCTTCTCATGCTGATTTACCTCCTTATAAACTGCTCAGCTGCATTTACATTGTGGCAGAGACTTTCTGTATAAGTTGTTATTGCAGGAATATTGTTCAGATTTTAGAGGATAGATATACTACCTGCATAACAAGAGAGGGATCCTAGTGTCCAGGTTACAACAGGTGTAAGGCTCTGTTAATCTAGCCGTTGGCTTTATTAAGTAATTCTTGAGTACCACTCTCAATATTGCTCTTTTGGAGTTTAACATTAACAAATTTGGCTGATCAACACAAAGTTAATTTGAGTGTAAATACTGTTGGGTTGACCTGTATGAAAAAACTACTAGTACATGCTTCAGAAAGAGTTCTGCTTACTACCAGTCTTTCTAACAACTAGCTAATAAGCAGAAGTTATGAGACACTGGCTCATTCTTTAGAACACAAACTAATTTGTCTTTCCTTTACAGAATGTAAAGTTCCTATAATATGCTATACAACCAATAATCCATCTGTTCCTTTTTTGCAAGGTCAGGAGTGAACTGTGGAAGAAAAAAATGTTTTCTTTTTCCTCTTCCCTTGACTTGTTAAGATTTGTGTGGCTATTGGTTGCCAATGAGGAATATTGACTAAACCTTTTGATCCTAGTGATATGATGGCAAAGGAAATTATGTGGAGCTGGATAGGTCAGTGGGGAATGGGAGGGGGGCTTAAAAATTGTTTCCAGTAGGCCAAAAGAATGTGGATACTGTCTCTTCAAGGTGCAATTTCTTACTTCAACAAACTGTTCATCATGAGAAACAGGGATAAAAGTGTTCAATTTGGGACCTAAGGAGTTTATAGGGAAATTCTTGGATTTCTTCCAAACACACATACATGTTGAAATTAAATTGTGATTCCTACTTTGGAGACTGAGCCTTCCTGCTCAGACAGAAGTGTGTGTGTATGTGTGTGTTTGTGAGTGTGTGCTGATGCTATGTCTCTTTTGGATCTCTTGACACTTTTTGGTGCATTTTTGTACTTCTTTGAATGTGCATATGCGAACTTACTGATGGTGTATTGGCGGCATTCTAAAGGCCTCAACAACCTGAGATACAGCAAAACTCTAAATTTCTGCCCTGGTTGGTACATTTTCTGTGCAGGACAAAGAGCATTAGGAGCAAGATCATTTAGAAAGAGTAGCTGTGGAGACTGCACAGGGAATTTACCTCCTAGGAGCTGTTTTCGCTGCTCATTTGAGACCTCTAACTTCAACGTACTTGCTGAGTTGGTCCTAGCAAAGGAGAGGGAGCAGGTCATAAGCACCAAGATGCAATTCATTAAACTGGTGATAACTCGATTACAAAAAAAAAACCAAATTGAAGACTCTTGTGTTTTCCTTTCTTTTTCTGGCTTTCTCCATAAAAGGAGAGGATGCCTTCACACATGGCCTTAGAATGCCGTACTGGAGTTAGAATGCAACAACAGTCTAATGAAAATAAGATGTATTGCAGCTTACATAAAGAATGAAAACTGTATCACACAAATGTTTACAAGTCCAAGTAGACAGCGAACCCCTGTACAATATGTAATTTATGCAAGGGATTGCATCTTTCTTTTGTAATGAATGCACTAAGCAACCCTGTATATATTTTACAATGTCTTTACAGAGAAAAACAAAAACAAAAACAAAACAAAACAACCAACCGAATAATTTACTGTAGTGTTGTAAAATAATGCACTTTTCTAATTTTTTCATTAAAAATCCTATGGCACGTTTTCAAATGTACATTGTTTCTTTTATATTGAATGTGGAAATGTTAACTTCCTGTAAAATTGCACTACAGAAGTAAAATCCACTGATGGAACTTATTTTGTTAAAGAAAAGTCCCTTGACAACCAACAGATGTTTATGGTTATACGATATCTATTTGTGTGCATATATGTGTATATAGTGTATATGTAATGTGTATATATATATATATATGCACACACAGAGTGATCTTGTGATATCTGTATATAAAATTATATAGGTCCAGATTTATATATGATTGTATTAATATAATATCTATAGATTGATAGATATATAGATATGTATATATATTCATACATACACACACAATGTACAAATCCAGAAGGGATTACTCATTAAATTTGAGGGGGTTGAGGTGGGGGGAGAAAGATGTCATATACAGAAGATATTTTGCATTGCAATAAAAGCTTTTTTTGACAAAAGTACGTGCAGAGTGAAGTATGAACCTTCATCCAACACCCAGCCATGCTGTTCCTGAAAGACTACCATGAAGAGGAAGCAAAAGGAAAGGGGAGGCATTGGAGCAACATTAGTGCATGGAGGACTGGAGTTAACTATTGAGACTCCTCCCACCTTAACTTTGTGGAGCTGAAGGGCAGTATCTTAGTATGCCAAAATGAACATCACTTCTCCTGACTTGAGGAGATCAGTGTTTACTCAAAAAATTATTAATCTAGTGCTTCCCAGTAAAAGAAGGGAGGTGGATCTTAGTGCCAGTTTTATCTGGAAGGTGTTGCTGTGAGGCACAAGCACGATTTCTCGTTTGGAATAGAGCATTGGGCACCTTGTACTGTTCCTGCCATCCAGGTAAGTCACAAGTTGGGTACATGGCATCACATTTTCCTTACAAAGTGATTTCTACACACTGCTGCTCATGGAAGAATTCTGTTCCAAGAGCTAATATTTCACATTTGAGAAATATCTTACTGATAGAAAGAATCCCCTCTGTTTTAATTTCCTCGTGATGCTGGGGCCAGAAGCTGCACAGTGACAAGAGAATGAAGGGGTTTATATTTCCTTCCAGCAGGCTTGATAAGAGAAAGTGTCTGCATGAACAGTGATGAATGGCTAACAATTAGAATAAAAAAGTGATTGTAGCAAATTTGCCATGACATGCAGTTATATAACAGAAACCAACCACTTTCTACGCTCCTACAGGAAGAAACCATTGCCTTAATGCAGAAAGTACTTGTTAGAAGTCACTGTTCTGTATTATAATGAGAGTGAGATTAGATTGTTTTCATAGCCTTCATCTGTTCTTGCTGTATATGAGACTCCCTTACAAATGAGTGAAGAGCCACTATATCTTGTGTGTTGGGACACAGTGTCATGTACACCTTACATTTAGTCTCTGAGTTAAATTAACGACAGAAAAATGCTTGCAAAAAATTCATTTTATGATGGTGAAGACAGGCATTCCTATGGCACAGAAACAAGAAAAAAACAGCTTTAACAACAGATATAAATAAACCTGAGCAATCTCACCTGTGGTTTCTGTGCTGCCAGCAATGAAGATCAACATTTTCTTTTTTTTTAGTCATATTTGCCAGCTTATTTTATCCATCTTATTTCACTTGCCATCTTAATTTATTCAGCATGCACAGACAAGCCAAAGTGTTGCTGAACCCTGTCCACCCTTTTTGCAAGCAAAAAACCTTTTAGAGTAATTAATTAAGCAATCAATAATATAGACTAGAATACCACATCTTAAAGGGCTTCAGGTAGTCCAGGAGAATTTGAAGACCTTGTACACTAAACGTCTTTAACAAGAACAGGAATGATAGACTTCAGAGGACGGGGTACAAAAGCAGGAGGAAATCTCCCAATCTTTCATCTGAAGGCATGTAGATCTGAATGGAAGTCACAAATGCCTGATTGTTTAGGGTCTGACCGCTGCCATGTGCCTGGGTCCTGTCTCAGAGGACAAAAGAAAGAAGCATCCTGCAGCAAAATGCACGAGTACGCATCAGCTGCTCGGTTGACAGCAAACAAAATATTTCAGCCACTGAAAATGGGTTTGTGTCTGTAGTCATGCTGTGACCAAATCTCTGCATCGTTCTCACCCAAGGCAATGTCTTTAGTTCAGCTTTTCTGTTATGAAAACAGTGACTTTTGAGAGTGGACAAATGAGGGGAATTTTACTGGATGTGTACAAAATAATGAGCAAGTACTGAGAAGGTAAATGAGGTCTGCTCTGTTGAGCTTCCTCACACTCCTAGGACAAAGTGATACCCAATTAAACACAAACTGAAACATTTAATGCTGAAAGAAGGAAGTATTTGTGTTATTAAGGAAAAAAAAAAAAAAAAGAAAAGAAAAAAAAGAAAGGCATATTTCTAAGGTTTTCAGAGCCAGGAAAAAACTGTTGCTTCATTAAAAGGCAGAAAATAAAAGCTCTGGAAGCCTTGCAATCAGTGTATCATTCCAAGTTCAGCCACTGAATGAGATATAAAAAACTAGTTGCTGCTCATATTCAGACTGTCCTTGGCTCCTGCTTTTTACTGCTGGGAAATTTTGGCTGTTGAAGGAGAGGAAGAAAATGTTCCTATAGATGAAGTCAGTGTACTGTGCCACTTACATAGTGGCTATTAATGGAAACTCTTGGCTTTAACAGTTCGTATGGATTCTGATGAGGTGCCCTGTCTTAGCTCTATGGTTATTCTAGGTCTGGCTGGAGTGGGAGTGTGCTGCTTGTTTTCAAACAGGATGGAAGTCCTAGAGAGAGAGAGACTACCGACCTACACCACCTCAGATTATATGCACTCCACCTGGAGGTTAATCCTTCTGTTCTAACTCCTAGTTAAGGTTGACAGGAAGAAAAAAAACTCAGCAGACACAGTGCTTCTACATACCTCCAATACTAATGGTCTTGTGTCACAACAGGCTCTAGTTTTCACAGTGGAAGTTCAAGTTGTGAATCAACTTGATATTTCCAAAGGAAACAATCCACAGCCATGACATTAGACTTTGGTTTAAATAAAATTTATATCTTGACCAGAGTGAATTTCAGACCTGACCTGTTTCCACATTACACCTACCTGCCGAAGAATACCTGCGGAAAAGGAGTCACTAGATTGCTACCTCTATAGGGCAAAAAGAGCTTCTCCTCAGTGTGTCATACCATAGCTTAATCTGGTGTCTTCCTCAAAACAAAACCAGAAGCTGACTTTTCAAGCAAGGAAGAGCAACTTACACCATCCACTGGTGTCCTGTACATCGAGAGCAGCAGCTTTATCTTGCTTTTCACTGTTGCAGTGCCTGATGGGTGTTATCAGCTGCATTTTGGACAGTAGGATACAGAAGCACACTGCATTGATGGTAACACATCTGTGGAGCTTTAGGGCAGAGGTTTGTTGTGCTGTACACAGAAGTGAGAGGAAAAGAGGCCAACTTGCAATCTGGGTAACTCTGTAACTCAAGCTATGGGTTACACTTCTCGATGATGCTAACATTTAGTGCTGTTGCTGTGCTTTCGTTATTTCTGCTTCATAAAGTATAAAAAATTCAGTGTATATAAAGGGAGTTGCTAAGACGTGATTGCCCTCCTCTTCTAAGATTTCTTTGAGAATGTTGTCCCTGTCTCTGTCTTTGAAGAAGTGAGTTGAAATAATTCTCCCAAGAGGCAAAAGGAAACCAGGAGCAGAGATGGAGCAAGAGGGCGACCTCCCTCCATTTTAGACTCACGTTGCTGTTGTGAAGTGCGGCAGTACAGGTGATCCCAGCTTGCATTCCTGTGTTAGTCTCTGTGTCCTAACACTGTGTTCTGACTACTGTGATGCAGACTCTGCATTTCTGAATAGACTTGCTCAATGAATTTATATTACTGTAAACAAGAGGAATATTTGGAGCAACAGGTTAAATTGATCTGTGTTTTGGTGCAAGAGCCTGACAGTATGAACCAAACTGTTGGGCTATAGTGTAAAAGCCAACATCACTGAGATAGGACTCAGCTGGATATAAATGTGGTGAAAAAGAAAGGAGAGAGCACAGCAGCAATTAATAGAATCTGAATTATTTAGCTAGTCGGATTGAATAAGAGAGCTTACCTCAATTTTTCATCAATGCACTAAGTAGTTTAATCTAGGCGTAGCCTACACTGAGACTGAACTTTGCTTATTTGAGTCACCACAGCAAACTGATGTGTTATAATACATTGCTAGTTCAACTTGTATGGCTCTGCTGCCCAGGCTACTCACACTGAGCAAGTAAATCTCAGCACCATTCACATCACTGACAGCCTGATTCTGTCCTTGACTCTGACTTCATGATTGTGCTGCACTCACCCTCCTAATGCTAAAACCTTTTAAAATATTTCCTTCTCAAACTGTCTTCAGATAGTTCAGATACTTTCCATGCATGTTGTAAATTTGCCTGCCCAGAAGATGTGGTCATCAAGGAAGAGTCCTCTTGCAACTGTAAAACTTGTAGATGTTGGATGTGGATGCTAATAGCTTCTGGCTCATGAGTACAAGAGCAAGTATCTGTAGGAGGTAACTGCTGTAAGGGTAATAATACAGGAAACATCTAAACCATCAATGTCTGTGTGCAGGTGAATCCCCAGGTGTTAAATCACTTAAATTAATCACCCAATTCTGTTACAGGGAATGATTAGTGTTTGCTCTCCCGAGGGAGGTGGATGGAGAGAGAAGGCTAGAATGCACATCATGCTGTGTTTGTTGTCTTGGGAACATTCTCCACCTCCTTGTGGCACCTTGTAGGCCAGTCACCTTTGCAAGATGCAGTGTTGCCAGGATTCACAAATGGAAACAAGTCAATCAAGTCTGGCAGATCCACTGAGAAGAAGAACAACAGGTGACCAATTGCTGGTTTAGTACAAGGAAGAGCTCTAGGATCCCACATGGTAAGTGAAAGCCTGAACACAGTTTGTGGTGATCACAGCTGGATAATGACTTTGGCTTGCTTTTGATTGCTTAAATCCATGCCAAGTGGATAGCAGGAGCAGAGGTCTCACCATTGAGTAGCCATCTATTTTCTGTAGCAAATGAGTTTTAAAATTCACCATTACTTCCCCACGCTCCTTGAGACACTCTGGTAGGGTCCAGGGCTGAAAGTCTTGTAAGCACCACCTTTTGTTTCTCTGAGCCTTTAGTGGAATGGCTGAGGGAAACAATGGTCTGGAGGTGTTCCTGAGCTCTTTAGACTTCATGCAGTGAGAGAGATAGCACAAGAGTTCACATCCATCACGGTTAGTGTCTCAACAAGCTGTTGTGTATCAGGTGAGCTGTAAAACCTGACCATGGCTCTCTCCTCAACCCATGGCCATGTGTAGTTGTGATGGAGCATGTATTTCTGGCCATCTCCACTCCAGTTAAGTCTTTGTAGGAAACTGGTATATGCCTACATCCAGTCAAATACCCTTACAGAGGGAAGACAGCTCAAAACCCACTCTGGTCAGGATCAGGAACACTCTTTCCATTTCAACTGCTATGAGCTCTTAACAAGTCTGTGGTCCCCAAAGACATGTAACAAGCCCATCTGAGGAAAAGAGGTGCTGATCTCCTCTCTCTAGTAACTGGCAACAGGACACAAGAAGAGAGAATGAAACTATGCCAGGGAAAGATCAAACTGGACATTAAGAAAATGTTCTGATCTGAGAGGTTCTGATCTGAGAGGGTGATCAGTTGCTGAAACAAGCTTGCCAGGAAAGTAGTCAAAGCACCAAGCCTGAGCATCTGGATCATGCTCTGATACAGTTTAGTTTTAGGTAGCCCTGTGAGGAGCAGGGAATTTGGCTTGATGATCCTTAAGGGTCCCATCAATGCTGAGATATTCTATGGTTCTCAGGTTATTTCAAATACACAACACTTCAAAGCAGACCCAGACAGACAGGAAGAAATTACTTCTATTCTTACTTTGATTTTATGTTCATAATTCCATGTTCTTTTGTGCATAATGCCAAGCAGAAGCAGAGCCATGAGCTTGGCATTGTACAGGAACAACACTGAGGGAAATTGCTTCCTCAGAGTGTTTAATATGCATCACTCTCCTAGGGGTGCTACCACAAATTAATGGGGGAAAAAAGCCCTAATCATATACTGCTATACTGCTACTCCAGTACCTCAAGTAGTGGTCAGCAGGTAAGTCTGCAGGTGCTGCTTTCTCAGAGTGGGAATGAACACCACCTGGGGGCTGTTCTGAGCTGAAGATCTGTCATTCAAAATGACTCCACCTAGGAAGGCAGGAGTAAAGGAGGCAACACAGTGGTGAAAAGGATGGAAGAGCAACTCTCCAGAGTAGGTGAAGAGTCAGCACCTGTATTGTGTGTCCATGCTCAGGTGTTGGTAGTGGGGCAGCAGAAGAGACATCACCTGCAGCCCTGGAGAGGCTCTGCTGGAGCAGACCCACACTGAAGCCCTCAGAAGGCCCCAAGCTGCAGCAGGAGGTATTTTGCACATGACAGTAACCGGTAAGTGAGCTTCATGTTTTTATCTTGAGTCATGAGGTTCCTTATCCTATTTTTAACCCTGCTTTGTTGAGGAGTGGGAGTGAGAGAGTAATGGGATGGCAGTTTTTCCCTTATCCAAGCTTAGCCTCCTGTTGAAGAGGAAAAAGTTGTAAACAATTTGGTCTGAATTTAGTACTGGCTCAACTTTGAGCAGGAGGTTGGACTGCACTCCTGAGGTCCCTCCCAGCCTGAAGAAGACTGTGATGGAGTAGACACCTAGAACCAAGATTTGTTCCATAGATACAGCAGCAGTGACACAACAGCTACTAAAACATAGTGTCTCAATATGAACAACATTTCACCAGAGACAACAGATCTGTAACTCTAAATGGATACCATAGAAGATTTTTCCTGATGTCTATGAGTTAGTGGGGAGCTTAAATGAACATAATCTAAGAGTTCTTAAAATACATCTTCTGCAAAGCATAGTCTCTTGTGATTTTTTTTGTAGCACCCTGGTCTTCTTATCTAGTGATCACAATTTCATTCCCATCTTCCACTGGACCCAAATATTGTACATGTCTCTGCCTCCAAGGAAAAGCTGTGTGCAGGCTGTGGTAGGTAGACATTAATCATTCAGGATGGCAAAGTGACGGATGGCTGAGTGAGCAGGGCATGGTGTGCTCACATTCTCAAGACAGGTATGATAAGCAGGAGCCAGGATTGTAAGGACATTGTCATTAGTGTAGCTGTCTGACTACCAGAGAAACGGTAACAGAAAACACCATCTGGTTGCAACTGCTACCTGAACACCTCTTGCCTGTAACAGCTCAGGGAAAGGTGAAGTCATGCAGAAGATGGATGGCCCTGCAATGGCTGCAGCCCCGTGAGTTGCCTGCAAAACAGTGTTATATGCTGAGCAGAGTGCAAGACAGAAGGAGTTGGGTTTTTCTCTCTCCTTCTTGAGGAAAAGTGTCCCCTTGCCAGCTTAGCTCCATGGAAATTCATAGAGATGTAGCCTCTCTGACCACTGATGTGCCAGAGGCTGGTGGGTCTGGACTATTTCCTCAAGTTGGGGGGAATTTTGCTATGTACCACAACACTGACACTAGTGTAAAGAGCAATAGTCTGCTTCAGAGAGAAGTTGTGACGAGTGTCTGGGTTATAAAAGCAGCACTCAAAATGATGACAAAATTTTTCATAACAGAAATCCCAATACTGTGAGAATGACCAAGAATGTAAAAAGAAATTAACTTCCTTCCAGCCACCTCGTAAGATGGACTTAGGTCTCTACTGTGGCATATAGTTTGAAGAGAGACTGAGATACTTTACATACCTCAGCAGGCAGTGGGGAAGTACTTACCTCAGCTGACTTAATCAGAAAATGTGTTCTGGTGCCCCTTTTATTAGAAAACAGTCTAAATGAATCACAGTCACATCAGCTGGGAGATGTGCTGCTGCCTCTGCAAAGAGGACTCCTCTCCAGTTCAGTGATGCTTGACTCAATAGATTCACAGAGAAAGTGACCACAGAGGGAGGGAAAATTATACTAGTGTGTTTTTGAAGACTCTTCTATGTACCTCTAGCATATACATATTCTACAAATGTGAATTCTATGAATATGTAAAAAAATCTTTCCCAAAATATAACAGAGTCTATGTGACATACAGCCAAGATTCTCCTGCAGCAGCTGATTTCATGGCTCTGCTTGTCTCCACTGCTTGTTTCCTTCCATTTTGGTTCAGTCTATTCCTTATCTGTGGCATCCATGGCTGAAAGACAAAGATTTCTCGTCTGTTTAACTTCTGGATAGGAAGCTGCATGAACTCGCATACCACCTCTAAAAATGCTTCTGAGGGGATATGTCATGGCAGTGATTTAGAGATCCAGAGGAAAGAATAGAAACATTTGGATTCAATTTTTCAATAAGCAGATGGTACATGGCTTGTTTTATACCACAGTAAATTTTGACATCTCTACTGAAAAATAAGAAAAGCGAGTGTATTCGCTTTTATTTCAAACTTTCCTTGTTTCCATGGCAATATCCCAGTGAGGTATCAAGAGTAGATGCTGGGATACGAGGTATCAAATAGTTCTTTTTCTCTTCTTCATGAAGGACAGTGCTGAGATTCACGTGTAAAGAAAAGCAAGTCAGGAAATCACACAAATCCATTGAAGAATTATTACACCGAGTATGAGAAAATGTCATCACTCTGTGAATCCACAGAAGAATAATAATCAGCTTTGTTCCTTTGTTTTAGCTTGTTGCAACTCAACTAATTTTCAGTAGAGCAGTATCAGCACTAAAAAGATGGAACCATTCCTACATTATATGTGTGAATATGGAGAAGATGGAGCCAAACTCTAGTTGGAGCAGTGCAGCAAAAACGATGAACAGCAACAGACACAAACTGCAGCAAGGGAAATTCCCATTAGGTACCAGGGTAAAATGAATCACAAGGAGAATGGTCAAACACTGGGAGAGCTTTTCCCAGTACTAACCTTGACATAACAAAAGCCTAACTGGAAGAGCTCTTTGTCAGCTTGCTCTAACATAGAGTTTGGCTCTACTGTATTCAGAGATTAGGTGGCCAGGTTCTGCTTCCAACATAAATTATGTTGTTCCTTTATGATTCCCTGTCACAGGAACTTCAAGAAGCCTTATTTTTCCTGTTTCACTATATGTTTAGCCTAGCCTGTGTTTAAGGTAACTGAAATGATGTTACTTCTGTTGCATCCTTTTGCAGATCACACTGCAGTTCCATAGATTTTGCATGTAGTGAATGGGTAAGACAGATTTCCCCACTACTCCTCTCTTCAGTTGCTGTGTAGCCCTTGGCTGAGCTCTGTGTTTACTATTTACTTCAGTAGCTGCAGACCTTCAATACCACAACAGCCAGACAGAGACACCTCTTCAGATAAAATGTGTGCCTTTTATCACAGTATCACAGTATAGCAAGGTTGGAAGAGACCTCAAAGATCATCAAGTCCAACCCATTACCACAGACCTCAAGACTAGACCATGGCACCAAGTGCCACGTCCAAACGTGCCTTGAACACCTCCAGGGACGGTGACTCCACCACCTCCCTGGGCAGCCCATTCCAGTGGGGAATGACTCTCTCAGTCAAGAACTTTCTCCTCACCTCGAGCCTAAACCTCCCCTGGCACAGCTTGAGACTGTGTCCTCTTGTTCTGGTGCTGGTTGCCTGAGAGAAGAAAGCAACCTCCTGCTGGCCACAACCACCCTTCAGGTAGTTGTAGACAGCAATAAGGTCTCCCCTGAGCCTCCTCTTCTCCAGGCTAAACAATCCCAGCTCCCTCAGCCTCTCCTCATAGGGCTTGTGCTCGAGGCCTCTCACCAGCCTCGTTGCCCTTCTCTGGACACGCTCAAGCACCTCAATGTCCTTCTTAAATTGAGGGGCCCAGAACTGGACACAGTACTCAAGGTGTGGCCTAACCAGTGCAGAGTACAGGGGGAGAATGACCTCCCTGCTCCTGCTGGCCACACTATTCCTTTTAACACATTACAGGAAGGAATAAAGGATCCCTCTGGGTCTAATGCTCAGGGAGTGCAAAACAGATTCTTGGCCTACAGAATATCCTATCAGAAAAGTGAGATAGAAACCCACTTGTCACAACCTCATCTTCTAATGTCAGAACAGTGCTGCCTTCTGCAGTGTAAAAGAAACCACAGCTTGTAAAGTGGTCAGTGAAACTGGGAATGTGTGAGCTCTGCATATCACTTGGCTGAGGCCACTTTAGTCGTTGAGAAGAAATTTAGAAAGCTCAAGTTCTGTTCCAAATCCAGGAAAGACCTTTGTAGGTTCATCTGATATCCACTAGGATCCAGAATCACAGAATTAGCCAGGTTGGAAAAAACCTTCAAGATCATCACGTCCAACCTAACACCTATCACCTAACACCTTCTAATTAACTAAACCACGGCACTAAGTGCCTCATCCAGTCTCCTTTTAATGACTCCACCTCGCTGGTGTTACTAATTGTGACGGTTTGGGAGTTCCCCGCCCCCCCACTTTGTAAAATCACCCAGACTAGAACTCAGCTAGCTGGAAGTTAAGGACTGAAGCTCTATTTATAGCTTAGCACAATATACAAGCAGATATATACACAATATACAGAAATATTTACAGAAATATGCAAGTTAAAGGTCATACAGAAACACAACACCCCTCCCAGAAGTCAGAGACCCCAGGAGGGGCTTCCAACCACTCTTTCACCTTCTACCCACCCCTATACTTTACCCCGAGGTTTGACTTACGCACAAGATGAATTTGGAGGATNAGCATCCACTAAGAGAGTGTTCTATTAAGAGAGTAGAAACATCTTACATTTACCAGTAAAACTTCCACCCTTGCCCATTCTGCCCAGAGATGGAGTATCTCAGCAGCCTTGTGACACTGGGACTGCTCTCCCAACCTCTGCTTGCCATTGCCTGCATG
This sequence comes from Ramphastos sulfuratus, assembly GCA_013399055.1. Classification (NCBI taxonomy): domain Eukaryota; kingdom Metazoa; phylum Chordata; class Aves; order Piciformes; family Ramphastidae; genus Ramphastos; species Ramphastos sulfuratus. The sequence goes on from WBNM01040779.1 coordinate 57,882, forward strand.
GTGAGGGTGAGCAGGAACCCACTAGCCCTCAGCACTGTGGCCTGAAGGTGCTCATCGTCCCTTCTGGATGAGTAAGGGAGGCTGGGATGCATGAAGGCACACAGGGTTCCTGAGCATGTTTCTTTGGTGTTTTTTCTGAGTGGCTTGTTTGCTGATTTTGAGGACATTCGGAGGAAGATGAATCTCGTCCTCGTTATAGCTGGAGTTGGAGAGGTTTGCTGGGCTCAGAGAAGGCTTGTTTGGAGAATGCTGACCAGAAGGTATTATATCACAGAATCACAGAGTTAACCAGGTTGGAAAATACCTCTGAGATCATCAAGTCCAACCTAACACCTAACCCTTCTAATTAACTAAACCATAGCACTAAGTGCCTCATCTATCCTCCTTTTAAACACCTCCAGGGATGATGACTCCACCACCCATCTGGGCAGCCCATTCCAATGCCAATCATTCCTTCTGTGAAGAACTTCTTCCTAACATCCAGCCTAAACCTGCCCTGGTGCAGTTTGAGGCTGTGTCCTCTTGTTCTGTCACTGGGTGCCTGGCAGAAAAGACCAACCCCCACCTGGCTACAACCTTCCTTCAGGTAGTTGTAGAGAGCAATAAGGTCTGCCCTGAACCTCCAGGCTGAACACTCCTAGCTCCCTCAGCCTCTCCTCATAGGGCTGTGCTCCAGCCTCCTCACCAGCCTTGTTGCCCTTCTATCCTGAAGGCTGGTGTGTTTTAGCAAAAAGCAGGACTAAAAGTGTTTGGCTTGACAGGTCCTGTTTGAACACTGACCATCTTCTGGGAGTACACCAAACACCAACTGTTCAGTAACTATCTAGGAAAAGAAATGCTTTCAAACAGGTGCTTTCTTCTGTAGCAACAGATGGCTTGAGGCTGCTGTAAGCAAGAATTCCTAATGAGGTCCTCCTGTAAAAGGACAGAGGAGGGAGAGAAATGTAGCCTAGATCCACAGAAGCATTCATCTGCACTCATGCTGTCTTTCTCTGATCAACTTTAAGGGAAGAAAAGCAGAATCTCTCTGCCTTCTTGCAGAGATTAGTTTCAGTCAACAGTGTTAAGTCAATGAGACAAATACAAACCCAAGCAAGTAGTTTTTAACAAGGCAGGAGCTGTAAGGTGGCTTTGTTTTCAAGGTTCATTGCTGGTAAATTTTTGTGGCATGTGGGCAGCTGAGATGGAGCTTTCGCATTTGTGAAAGCAAGGACATGCGAGTGGAGTGCTGTGCAGAGGGCATGAGGCAGAGAGACCCCTTTGACATCTCTGCTGCAAATGCTCAGAAAATCAATACTAATAATATTAACACACAAGGAGGCTGAAACAAAGTCTATGCACCAGGTCTGTGATATGTAAATATGGTCTTTTCAGTGAGCGGTGGACGATAACGAGATACGACAGGGAGAGCAATTCTCAGATTCAGAACTAATAAAGAAACTATATTCCTGAAGTTACTTTCTGTGGTATCTAATCTTCATTCTTCTGGTTCTAAAAGTTGAACTGAGATGCCCTACATGAGATTTCTGTGTGTCCTATATACACAATACAAAATCGATTAGTGTATTTGAGAGACCAGAGTATTGTACTTCAAAGGTACTTCAACAGGCTGGAGAAATGGGTTGATAGAACTTCATGAAGTTCTGCAAAGGAAATTCCAAGTCCTATCTCTGGGGAGGAATAACCCCATGCACCAGCAAAGGATGAGGAGCAAGGAGCTGGAAAGTAGCTTTGTAGAAAGGGCTATAGACGTCCTGGTGGACAACAAGTTGTGCACAAGCTGGCAGTATGCCTTTGCAGCAAAGAAAGGCCAGCTGCCTCCTGGGCTGTATAAACAGCATTTCCAGCAAATTAAGGGAGGTGATCTTTCACCTCCACCCAGCACTGGTGAGACTCTTCAGGGATGTTGTGTCCAATATTAGGCTCCTTAATACAAGAGACATGAGCATACTGAAGTGAGTCCAGTGAAAGACCACAATGTTGGTTCAAATATTGGAACATCTAACATATGAAGAGAGACTGAGAGCTGGGACTATTCAGCCTCCAGAAAAGAAGGCTCAGAGGGATCTTATCCATGGATATAGATATCTGATGGAGTGAAGTAAAGAAAATGGAACCATCTTGCAATATCTGATATGTCCTCATAGGTGCTCAGTGACAGGATGAAAGGAAATGACAGGAATTTAAATAGAATAAATTTCATTCAAAAATAAGAGAAACATTTATTTTGGAAGAAGTGAGACAGGAAGGATGGGGATAGGAAGGGAGAACAGGACAGTCATTGGAATATGTCATCCATAAAGTTTGTGAAGTCTCTGTCCTTGGATGTATTTAAAACCTTGATGTGGTTTAGNATCACCATTGTTTCCTTTTCACAGCCTATAATATAATTTTCTCTATTAAAATATTCCAATTAGCCTTAAACCAGCACAAACCTGAATGGATATGGTTGTAAGCAAGTTCCTCTAGCTGATGCACAGACCTATTGGCAAGTTAAACAAATGAGCTTTTGAAAATGGGAAAAGAAAGTCCAAGACATTAGAGAATAAAGAGATTTTAAAAGATGTGAGATACAGGAAGGTCTATGGGGAAATTATATGCCAAAGGAGTAACCCACAGAACCAGTAATGGGCTGCTCTGGACTTGGTGTTCAAAGAATTGAATATCTATCCAGTTAGACTCCAGGGCTGAGTTTCTCTCTTCAGACCCATTTTTTCCTAATGGCATTCTCATATTTGCCACAAAAAACCTCTCACCAAGTGGTCTGCTGTGTGTTTCAGGGGTAGGGTGGGACTAGCATGGATTTCTGATGATGTTTCTCTCAAAAGAATTTATGGACCACTTAATCACAAATCCCTTAATGATAAAATATAGCTTTGATCAAAATCTGATAGTGGGCCACACACATCAGTATTTAGCTGGATAAAATGTGGTTGTCAGTTTACATGGCTGTGTGGAATCCGAAGGTGAAGAACGAGGTTCTACTCTGGTGTTTGAGTATAGCCAGTGAAGGAAAGAAGTTGATTTTATTTTACAGTGACTTAATAATTTATCCCATCACCACAGGAATATTCATTAAATGCCTTTATGGACCATCTGGACAAACAGAAATTGCAGTAGGCTATATCCAAAAGGTATTACTCTTTCGAGTGCTATCAGGGCCAAGATATCCTATGGGGATAGGATGCTGCAACACTCTTCTTGACTGTGTTGGAAATCTCTGGATCTGAAGAAACTTCAAACTTAAATTCTAAAGGAGCCAAGGGCTCTATACATGGGTTGCCTTTTGTGAGGCAGCCAGATGGTGAATGGGTTGTGTGAGCCCTTGAATAAGAAGGCTGAGAAGCATCTTTCAGCTTATTAGCTGAATCACAGACTGTGAAAGAAACTTCGAAACCTGCTAGACTAGAAAGTAGCATATTTATAGAAATGTTTCTGTGAACTGTATTCTCTATTCCTAGACTATGTATTCTGTCTGGTATTACTACTACTTGCTCTTAGCCACCTTGAAATAAAGTGGTTTAGAAATAATGGACTAATATCAAGGCTTGTCATGCCAGCTCTTAAAATGAAGTTCCTGAGATACCTCAGCAGCACTCAATTCCCAGAAAATTCTGAGACAATGGGAGTGTTCACCCCACTGGGTGTCTGGAAGCATGGTACTTGGGGGCAAGGAGAATCTTCTCATGGCCACTGGTAAGCCAGAAGGTCTTTGATGTGCAGTAGACCCAGGAGCTCTGTGCTGAGACCACTGAGTTTGCAAGAGCTGCAAGGCTCTACAGAGACACAGGCAATTGGCTGGTATCAGGAACAGGCTCATTCCACTGAGACTTTGTCATGAGAAGATGTTCCTCTCCCTGGAAGAATTTCTTGGCCCAGATGCTTGAGTTACAAGCATATCCCATGAATAGATGGTGTTGGGGAAGACTACAGTTCATTTATTGCAGCTTGCTTGAGAACCAGCATCAGTGAGTGCTGCACCTGCCACAAAGACAGTCCTGCCTTTTTTTCATAATGTAGTTTTATACCAGATATTGTTACCAGTAAAACAAAAGTAGCTGAGCTCATTGGCCTGGTTATGGAAGTCTATGCTGTCAAGTTTCAGAGCTTTCCCTGAGTGTCTCAGTTCTTGTCTTGATGTCAAGGTGAGCCCTTGAATAAGAAGGTTAGTGATAGTGTGAGAAACAGTAACATCCTTAATCGATCAAAGCCTGTTCAGTGAGAAACATCAGTATAATGCAGAGGATTAGTCCTCTGAAGAGTCTACACCACTGCAGAATGTTAAAACCAATTCCCACAGTCCTCAGGGAATGTGCAGCTATCTACCCTGTAGCAAGTCTCTGCTTAATTTACTTAAGCAATATCCCCAGGGAAACACAGCACCTGAAGAACAGTTAAGAACTTGATGGGGCACCATCTCCATCTCATTTCTCAGAAAATGGTGGGTGGGATTCAGCCCTCAAGTTGGTGAGGGAGGATGAGGCATGCATGTAGGATGTTAGACAAACAAGGTATGTATGAGAGCCCAGAGCATCCCCTTACTAGGAGATCTGTCTGTCGTGGTTGGGGCCAACTCAGTGGCAACGCAGCTGAGCAGGGTCCTTCCTGTGGTGAGACATTGTCAGGGAGATCCCTGGTGGACTACTGGGATGGAGGGAGAAGGGAAAAGAGAATGGAGCCCTTCATGCATCCTCTGGAACAGCAGCACCTTGTTTATTTAAAGACAAACCGGAGCTTGAAATCCAATGGTGGTTTCCAAAAGAGTAACACACAGTGAAATGTCTGGTGGTTGCCGTAGGGAAAACACACAAACATGCACTCAACAGCAGACACAGAGAGGGGTGCAGTATGAGGCAGTGGTAATAAGAAGTGTAGAAGGAACAATGAGAAGCTAGGTAGAAAGATACAGCTACATGGCCAAGGGAGATTAGCATCAAACTAGGAGTGGAGGGTACCTTGTGAGGGAAGATGAAGCAATATTTATCAGTGCAAAGTTTTTATCTTGACCTTTTTTTTTTTTTTTTCTAAAATGTATGGTATCAATCAGCACTTACCTGTGCCCTGTAGCAACATGATTTCTGCTCTTCTCTGCACTCCTCAGGCCAGATGTTTTCAAAGTCACTTCTTTCCCCACTGAATTGCTGCTGAGTGGAGAAGGGTATTCAGCATATCACATAGATTGTTTGGCAGTGTTTTAAATCAGTCTGTTTTGTGGCCAGATCTTGACATGGGTGGGATATGGGGGTGAGGGAATACAATGTTTCAGCACAGCAGTGTGTTATGATGCCACGGTATAGTGAATAATTACTTGGAGTGGTGAATCAGTGTATTACTGCTCTCTTCTGCCAAGTGATCACCACACAGGGCTGGAGTACGAGCTTTATAAACAGGAACTGGGAGCAGTCATGATGTTTAAAATCAAGACAAGCCACTGCTTTGGAGAAGAGTGGAAAATAAATAGAAAAAATAAATTAGTTGAAAATGTAGAATTTAAAGGGACTGAATCTCTCCTTTGCAGGCATCCCCTGAAAGCTCATGGGATCCTGTGCTTTTGGTTTCAAATATCTGTACTCTGCCAAATGCAAAAGTGGAACTCAGATCTCCAGGGGCTTGGGCAATGCTTTTGTTCCCTCATACCTAATCTAACACTCCTGAGTGAAGGGTCTCTATCCATCCTAAATACTAGCTGCAGATTCAATGGAAAGAGGCATACCTTGATGTCAGAAAACTTGCAATTCACCAGTTCTAGATCTGGTATTATTTTTGTATGTCTCTACAGGGTCTAACACTTTCTGATCTGGCCCATTGTTTCAATTTGCCTACACCCATGCAAATGGCAGAGGAGATTCACAGTCTGCTCCCTGGGGCTGGCCTCAGTATTTTGAGTGTCATGGTTGGCAATATTGGATTCTGTCCCTTTTCAGTTTCCATGCCTTGCGTGCCAAGGTTTGGAGAAATGCAGTAGGCTTGCAGTAACATCCCTGCCTAGGGCTGACACACACAACAGAACATTTCCAAATGAGTAGGTGTTTGAGTTATTGGGGAATTTAATTTTTTTTTTCCCTGAGGACTCCCTCCCCTTCTGTGGAAGTTGTTTTTTCACTTGCCCTCTTAGTCAGATGTTCAGACTGATGCAAAGTGGCTAACACAGACAGCAGAATCCAAGTTTGCTGCAAGTATAAATGGATAGTTGAAGCAGTAATGTAAGTGAATGGTGAGCATCCTCCAGCATGTAATCAGCTGATGTCCTCACTTCTACAGAAACTCATAGATCACCAGCTGATCCTAAGTTTATTGGGGAGGAAGGAATAAATACCTACATATGCAAACATAGATTCTACCTTCTTTCAAGACTTCCTAAAGCTTACAGTGAGATTTGAATGAAAAGGATTATTTCTGAAAATAATAATCCCAGCAGTTATAAAGAAATACAGAAAGGCAATGTAATCTCCCTGCAGGTGCAGATAACCTTCCAGGACTTACACCTGGGACAAAGAAGGTAAAGCATAACTCACAGACAATAGAGAAAGCATGAAAAAAAAAAATCTGAAAAGCTTTCATCAAAGAAAATTGAATTTAGGGTATGAATTTGCCCCATAAATCTAAGAATAAAAATAGCCAAGGCTGGCTGATAGTGGTCTGAAAAATGAGTTCAGTTAGAACAGACACAGCTGTGATGGATAGGGAAGCTGCTTCTTATCAGGTCAGGCCAGTAATGGAAAAGCAATGGGATAATCATCAAATAATTCTTTTTACTACCTATCAGTTACACATAAGTGGTTGCCTTACAGAACCAGTTAACAGGTGACAGTAAATCTGAGCAGAGCCAGTACACTTCAAATGAGGACCTCCTTGTGCTCCTCCCTTACTCGTTTGGCTCCGTATATTTTTTCCATCTCTGTTGTTGCCCAGGTTAGTTGCTGCCATCTGATAGTGTCATAGTAGCTTTGGGAAATGTGCTAGAGACGCCACACCAGTTTCAAGCAGGCATGCATCACCAGCAAGGTTCCCTTCTCACACTTAACTGGTTTCTCCAGTGTGACTAAGCTGAGATGCTTTAGGAGATTTTTTTCAGCTAAGAGTAAAGCTGAAGTCATGACCATGGCTTCTAAGAATAATGCTCTTATTACTATTGTTATTGTTACTACTGCTACCACTACTACTACTATTAGTAATACAGGTGATATAACATACTGAGGAGTGCATTAGCACTGCTGTCATCAGTAAATGCAATGAGGAATAAACCACAACCGCCACCACCACTTCCCCCTTGCTCTTCCTGAGCACTAAAAATTACCCAGCAAGAATAAAAAGAACAGCCCTGGGTTCTCAGCACCATGTGACCCTGGATAGCTCAGTTCATCCATGCAGAGATTTCTTGGGGTGTCATTCTGGAGCTGGTGTTCTTTAGGTTTGCTACAGGGGTACCTTTAAAATGCAGTGTGAATAAGGAGTGTGTGTGAAGATTGGTGGGCTTGTAAGAGAGGCTATGGTGGGGTTATAAGCAATTACAAAGATGCTGTTAGAGTCCAATGATAAAATTGGGACCACGACCATGTCCTCATAGATGTGTGGTATGTCTCTGAAGATAGCTTATAATTTTCAGAGCAGAAATTATGTCCATATAGCCAGATGTCTAGTTCTCTCCTGTGTTTCCAAGTTGAAAAACACTTCTCTTTTGTAACATCTGTTTTGCTGAAGTATTGTGTACATAGATAGAGTAGGCAGGTTAGGATCTTGACTGGCTGCTGACATTTTCAGTTTAAAGGTAATAACCCCAGAATTGTGCAATAACCCCAGAATTGTGTGGCTACTGGTATGGTACAGTCCTGGTTGTTTCAGTTATTTAGGTTGAAAAATATCTTATTTTCTAAAAAGCACCCTAATGGCATGTTTTTGGTTGTGATGGGGTTCCAGCCACCAAATAAGTTACCAAGCCCCTGTGAAGTATATGGAAACCTACAGCCCTTGTGCTCCCTGTTCTTCTCCCTGAAGGGAAGACATTGGCCTTTCTTGCTGGCAGGGCCTGCCTTTACTGTTTAATAACTTTTTCATTGGCATGCTATTGTAGTGCTAATACAATAACTGTTAGTAAAAGGCAAATGTTCACTTCTTTCTGCATGCCCTTTTTTACACCACACACACCTACGCCCACCCCTACTCACCCCACAACCCTAATCACCATTTGATTAGTGGTCATGTTGTCTTTGTAGTTTTCTAAAGCAAATTATCTTCATAGCTCCAGCTCTTCACAAAGCTTTGCAGTTTTCCTTCCGATGTACCACGCTAGTAGATGAAGCTTGAGCCAACTCATGAGTTTAATTAGTTATGTGACTTAAAGGAAAATATGGTTGCAGTTTCCTACATGCCATGTCACACTGCGCATCTGCCAAATAGGCTGTGGGAGTCTTCCAAGAAAGGCTTACCCTATTATTCAGAAAGCCAAGGCCTTTTGTTCCCTTCAGTGGCAGTTTGACTTAATAATTAATACTTAGCACTATGTAAACATGTGTTAGTGAATCCTCATCCTACCCCAAGGCTAAAGGTTACATAAACGGGGAGACTGGGACATAGCAAGGCCCCTTGTGTCTTCTCCAGTTATGATAGTCCAGGAAACCTCAAGACTGTTATGTCTCTAAAGAAGAAATTTGCTTTAAGAAAGAGACTGAACAGAAGGAAGTTTTATTCAGGGCCGGTAGGAAGAAAAACCAAGAACAGTGAGTTTGTGCTTCTGGACCCTGATCTTCTTTCTGGTGTGGCAGAGAGCCATGCTACTCAGCCATTCTAGAGATAGGCAGGAATTCATGCTGCCAGGAGTGAGGAAGGCTAAGAAAAATTCAACTTCCACATCTAAATTATTCTTAAGGCACCATAACTCTCATGGCAGATCCTCCTTGACCTGCTTGAAAGTTTGATGTCATAGACTGAGAGATATGGTGATTAATCAGGCTTGTCACCCTTGTCTTATAAATCAAGAGAAATGGTGGATCCTTGAAAAATTCAATATTGAAGTTCAAGTGCCAGAGTGAAAAGGAGTATAGAATTCAGGTCAAGGAGAAACAATCCCGGTTCAAATACAGAAAAAAATCAGTTGGATAATAATCCCTTGAGCATTTCCTCTTAGGGGAGCAAGAGACCACCTGGAGTCTCACTCTTTACAGAATAACTGGAGTTTAGATAGACACAGATGATGCCAACAACATGTTCCTCTTTTCTGCCTTCTCTCGCACATCACAAGCCTCTAAACATTTATTAGTGCTCCTGTACCATAACACTTCTAAAGTGTGGATGCCATAACCAAAATTCAGGCCTATCGATAAGCAAGACAAACCTGATATCAGACACCTGCTCTGTAGTCTTGCTTCGGGCTAGCTCCATGAATTGCACATCAGCTGTAGTTGATGGACAAATACCAAGGGGTTTTTGTGTGTATCTTTGAAGGAGACAAGTTCCTAAAATACATAGGTCAGGTGAGGCCTGATCAGTGTTTTCCACTATGTTGATAATGCCAAAGCAATGGCTTGGGATGCATGGATAGGAGAAAAATAAGGTGTCAGTGGCTTATCCAGTTCACTCAAAGCTCTGGCAAAGCCAATAGCTAGATCTAAATCTTCCAACATCTTCTCGAGTTTCCATATCCAGCTGGACACAAAATTGAACTGCATTTATGAGTCTGTGCACTTTCATCTTTTTTATAATGGCTTCAAAAGCTAAAATACTATAGCCCAAACTGTCCTTTATTACCAGGCTGTGGATGACTTTAACCTCTTGTAGGTCAGTGAAAAGTTTGGCAGGGAAGGGACACCAGGGGAAGGGGAGGCCTCTTCTTCAAAGCAGCTTAATCCTGCTAGGGAATTGCTTTTGAGCCCACTGCTGAATGTCATCCTCCTCTGCCCGCCTCAGCACTCTGGTGAGGAGTAACTCTATGACTTAAGCTTCTCCCTGTGACTCGGGCTTCTCCCAGATGATTGCAGTGATGACGCAGCAACAGCAGCTCATCTCTGACTCACTCCACTGACATCTCTCAGAGAAGCAGGGTCAGGAGGGAGACCTGCATTTCCTTCATTTAAATTCCAGATTTTCCATGAAGCTGGCAAAGTATGCATGAGTCTGTCTGCATGCCGTGCTGGAGAAACCTTCTCACTCCCTTCCTCTGGGAAGTTGCCTGTGGTATCCAGCACCCCTCTGAGTCAGAGCTGGCAGCTCTTCTACTTACTTGTTTTACTGGACTTAGACAAATGCATCACATGGGAAAATGGTAAATGAAAATATGTTCAAAAGATGGTCACTGGCACAGTGCTGAGTGCCATAGCTTTTCACACAAGGGAAAAGAAGAAACAGTTGCATGTTGGACGCTCTTCTCCAGTTCTCCAGGGCAGTTGCCTTGGGATATCTGATAAACCACCTTTGTCTCAAGCTGAATTATAAAAGGCCTCTTTGTGCATATGTTTCTGTGATGCTCCAAACACTCTGGTTCCTTGTCCACAAAACTACCAAGCAGCAGAGCCTCCTGGAATCCTTATCTTGGTGTCTGACACAGTTCTGCCCCAAACATGTTGTGCCTTTGCAAATTATAATCCGATTTAAAAGTGATACTTATCTGAAGTGGGCTAAATGACTTACACTTCATAATCCTGGACTTCAATAAAAGTCTAGGCATCAGACACACAATATCTCTCTGTCCAGAATGTAGTGTTATAATCTATCAAGGACTCTTTTCTAGGAGAAGGGATTAATTTTTTTGGTGTGTAGCACAGGCATCATCACTTGCATGATCCCTTAGCTTTCAAGTCATTACACCACTGACTGCTCCATTTCTCAAGCAACTTCTACAGCTTCGTTGCTGTGCCTGATCCCAGGAGTTTTATTTCCCTGGTTCACGGAGCATCACAGCAGCGGTCTTCATCATCAAACCATTGGTGACATTGATGGCTCAGAGTTCAAAGTATTATCCAGCTCAGGTGTCTCTGCAAACAAACTTCAGCCAAGGTTGCTTGTTTTTCTTAATAGAAAGGATAATGTTACATTCATCAAAATTGGAGGCTTCTCTGTTACAGGTTTTTTTCCAATTCTTACTGAAAAAATGGTGTTGTCATCTATGAGTTGGAGTCACACAGCTCTCTGTATACAGCTGTTGTTAGGACAGTGGACAGGCATTTGGAAGGTGAGCTCAGTGTGTTGGTGTCCTGACACTACCTCTTGCTTTCACCAGGTGGTAATGATACAAACCCTGGGTCGGAAAATGTTGCTCATGGGGTGTTACCTGTAACTGACCCTTGCTGATGTACAAGATACAGTGAGCCTGTTAAGAATCTAGAAGGGCAACAGAAAAATTGTGGCTAAATCTGTCTGCACAGCCATGCCCTAGCCACAGGTTGCAGTTCTCAAAAGAATTTCCTCCAGATCAAGGAAATGCAAAAACTATGTTGTCAAAAGAAAGTGATGTTTAGCATTAGAAGGCAATAGCGAATATGTTTGGTTGTAAAGACTCTTCAAATAAAAAGCAAAAGGAGAACAATATATGAGGCAGGAGCAAACAGATGATGAGTGATGGAGGTGGATCTGGAAATGCGGGTCTGCCTTGCTGCACCCAAGAAGCTTTGAACTGAGAACTGGCTTGATAGGAGTTCAGAGTCTCATCACATTATTGACTGCAGTCACCTTCAGACACTGCTGAGTCTCAGTGAGTACCTTGGATTCAGATAGACACTGGATTAGCTTATGAGTATGTTACAACATTTTACTATAAAGCAATGCCCTTCTTCACATCTGAACAACCTTTAATAAACTTTCTCTCTGCCTGCTTTTGAGTCTTTTCTTTTGTAATCTGAAAAGAGTACAAGGATTTCTAGTTCTGAGTTGGCACTGTCCAGGCACATAATGGAAACAACATGCTTTGTTTCTATTCCTCTGGTTGTGACATAGAAGACATAGTGAAACAGGTCTCAAAAGAGCTGCAGTTAAGACGAGAGGAACAGAATGAAGGAGTTAGGCTTTTTTTTCCTCAAGTGGCTTCTGGAATTAATTTGTCTTCCTGTGCTTTTGGCTCCAATGCCTTAAGACACAGGAATGATGTATTCTGCTTGTGAGACTCATTTTATCTGTGTCTCCCACCACTGTGTGAATCCCCGCAGGGATGGCTTCCTCACCTCCTGCAGATCCCACCTCTATTTTCTAATGTTACTGCCATACAAGACAGCAGGCTTCAAAATAGCTGTTGGGGAAAGTTTTGTCCAATAACTAGGCAAGACTGAGATGAAATCCCAAATTTTATGGCATTTAATTTTTATGGCAAACAAACCTAATTCCTCCAAGGATGTTTGCTTATGTTTGGACATAGCTATCTGGAAAATTTACTCATGGTCTCAAGGCAAAATGAAGTGCCATTCAAAAAAATGCAGTATGAGCAGTCTCTAGAGATGGGAAACATGAAGTCTACATATAGAGGGAGATTTGGTGATTCTGTTTAGACCATTAAAAGTTTTGGGGTGAAGCTCAGGACAGCTGTATTATTCATGAGTGGCTCTTATACTTCTGGTTTGTTAATGCTACAGGTTCTTACAGAAATATTATGAGTTAGAGAGTTATAAAACATTGTGAGATGTGCAGACCATGAAATAAATCCAGGTTGCTTTAGTTACCATCTGGCTAACTACACAGGTGAGAAGACAGAGAGGGAAAAAGAAAGATTAGTACTAATACTTTTTTTTTTTTTTTTTTAAACCTCAAAAGATCTTATGAATTGTAATAGTGTGATATGACAGAAAGCTTCAAGACCTGCACTACGCAATGGCACTATGAAAGCAAGGATTTGGACTGAAAACTCTCTGACAAGATAGTCAACAGAGTTATGGGTGTTTTTATTAAGAAAATAATGAATTTGCGTATTGTCTTATCAACAGTTTCAGCAAAGCTAAGACTTTGTCCCTTCTTGAATACTTTCTGCATTTGGGTTTGACAGCTGTGTCTTCCCTGGTAAGAAAATGTGCTTTAGCCTCTGATTGTAAAAGCAGGTGACATGGCACAACATATATGCATGTGACTGAATCATCTTCCCAACCGTCATGTCCAAACCGTCTATTGACACCAGAGCAGTCTATTCTGCCTTCTGACCCTAGTGGTGAGGCCGCACCACCCTGTGAGGCAGGGAACAGTCACTGCCCATGTTAGTATGGACCAAAATCATGTCATGGGGTAATGCGACAACTAAATTGTAGAGACTGGATACAAGATAGTATGATCTGGTCCATGCTCTATCCTGACAAGAGACACAGGAAGAAAAGGCATCTTCCACATGCTGCTGAAAATGGTATGGCTACTTGAACAAAGCGGGCTGGAAGGGTGGCACTGTGAAGTTCTGTGACATAGTTGTTAGTCACATAATGGTTGATGTTTTCCTTAGAATGAGTCCCAGCTGCCAGAATCAACAGCAAGGAGTTGATATTCTCAGCCTTCATTTGAAAAGACAAGAGAGCAGATGAAATCAAATAATTCTAGCACACTGTCATGAAGGAAAGATTGCGTGAATGGAAGTCTCCCTTTGGGCAGAGAGGCCAGCATTTCATAAAAGCTGTTATTTTAAGCCAAACTTGCAATCATCTGAGAACAGACACATTTCTTTGTGAGGAGTGCTGATAGCAGGTTAGAAGCCTTTGACTCCTAACAACTTCATTCAACTGCCCTGTGTATCCACAGTAAATCAAATAAGCTAGGGGGTTTTTTTGTTGGTTTGTTTGGGCTTGGGATTTTGTTGTTTGGTTGGGTTTTGGTTTTTGGGTGGTTGGTTGGTTTTTTTTTTTTTTTAGGGTTTTTTTTTGTAAAGCAAAACACGCCTAAGATGGAAGAATTTTGGAAACAAAAGTTCCTGTTCCATGTCCATTCTCCCCACACAATCTTGAATGGTACTCACGGCTCATTAGGCCCATGGACTGGCTTTTGATTAACTGCTACTGAGTAAAATGATCATGTAGGTTGAGAGCTGTGTATTGACTTACATGGGAGTCTGAGCCTCAGGGAAGCAGAATACAGATGTTTGCAGTCACTACTCTCTAAATGATACCCTGGGGATCTTGGATATTAGTGATGATAGCTCCTCACTGTGTTCTGACTGAAGCAGAGAACGAGGAGAATGGGTAGAAATCATGATGTGTTTATTTTTAGTCTGAGTTTCTACTGAAATTGGTAGGGAAGGTGGCTGTGTGGACATGCTGGCTGTTAGTCAGCATTCTCTAATCCCTTTTAAGTTATAACCTGATGGCCAGTTTTGACCAAATTGAAAGAAAGTTTGAGGTATCAGAGCTCCAGTTTTCATGTGTATAGGAAAAAAGATGCTAGTAGTGCTCTGACAGAGAGGTTGTAGGCATGGTAACTCCTACCAGAAGTAGAAGAATTCACACAGAGACACAATAGGTATGGGACCCATACCTATTGGCTTTCCTTTTAAGAGCCTACTGGTTTCTAAATCAGGTGGCAGGAAACAAGATCACAGATACTAAAATGAATGTTGGGGATAAGTGGAAGAATTTGCTTGAAATTTTTATTTACTTTGAGGTAGGAATGAGCTGCAGCATTTCAAAAGAAGTTAGATCTGTTTGCCTTGACATTTTAAAGGAGTAGCTGCACTATTTTAGGTCAGAGATATGAAAAATTTGGCCATGTAGATCAAGTTCTGGTTGGTGTGTTGCATTTCACCGAAGGGTTTTTTTTGTTGTGTTTTTTGGACTGTTTATGCCCAATCAGTATTTTGTAAGATTTCTTGACTCCTTTAATGTCAGCAGGTACCTGAGCACCACACAGCTGCTTTCTTATTCCTCTCTAGTGGAACATGGAAAAGAATTGCAAAGGCCAAAGTGAGAAAACTTGTGGATTGAGGTAAAGACAGTTTAAAGCAAAAGCTGTGCAAAAAAGCAAACCAATATGAATTCCATTGCTGGGAAGTAGGGCTTCATCATGCATGGTGGTAACTTGGGAAGACAAACACCATTGCTCTGAATGCCTGCCCTCTGCCTCTTTCTTGACCAATCTCCTCTCTCCTCCCCAGGCTTTATATGCTGAGCATGATGTCTTAGACTAAGAAATGTCCCTTTGGTCAGCTGTCCCAGCTGTGTTTCCTCCCAGCCTCTTGCATGCCCTCAGCCTACTTGCTGGCAAGGCAGCATGAGAAGTAGAAGAAACCTTGACCTTTAAGCACTGCTCAGTAATAGCTAAACTATCTCTGTGTTGTCAACAATTTTCAACAGAAATCCAAAGCATATCACCACGTGAGCTACTATGAAGACAATCAATTCTATCCTAGCCAAAATTAATAACTTTTTAAAGAACTCAAAATGTGTATGTGTTGATTAAAAAATGTCCCAGATGTCTTTCCTTACTGGCATTCATAATAATGAACTGTAATGGGTAAGAAAATCGGGAATGCTAAATTGATGTGCTTCTTCGAAGAAAAGTGGAAGGGGGACCCAGGCAGGCTCTTACTCTTCCTGCAGTAAACTCTGGCTGCCTGGCAGTATAAGCTTTTCCCATAATGTAATTATCCTCTTTCATGAAACTTACACTCAGGCAAGCATATGCTTCTTGAGATAATAAGACCAAACCAGCTCTTTTGACAGCAGTGTGTGTTGAAGGCAGAGCTATTTGGATTCACTCACAGACAGAAGACTTGGGCATCAGTTCTTTTTCTTAATTCTGACACTGAAGATGTGGCTCCTCAGGGCTTCTTTTTGCCCTTCTCGATCATGAATGAAATCGATGACTTATCTGTTGCGACTTTCCTAAAGAGATTCTAAGATAAAAGCAGTTTGCAAAGTGTAAGAAATATTTCTGATCACTGAACTAACTGGGATCAAATATTAAATTGGAATACAGAGCTGAGTACAAAATAGTCCCCTGTATGTCCTCCATGACCCCCAGTTTCCTTTGCTGACTTGGTGTCTGAAATATGCTAGGCAGGTATATATATATATATTTTTTTTTCTTGCAGTGTTAAACATAGCTGAGTAATTCTTATAGTCTTTAAAAACAGTTCAAGCAAAGAGCTCCCCATCTGCACAGCTCCTGCATTTGCAACCACCACATCTTGAGAATGACTGACTACCTTTAAGGGATCCTTGTTCCAGCAACTGAAGCTTACTGAAACAATAAATATAGCAATGCTTTCATTTCTGATGAGCTGAGGAGCTCAGAACTGGTTAGTGTTAATTTACTCCTTGAGGTGGTTTGAATGTTGACAAAAATACAGTGTTTTGCTGTTGCTGTTTCAGTTTGCTGGATGAGCATTTCTTTAAATGCTTGCTGCTTCTGCTCAGCAATAAAAAGCAAGATTGCTTTTTATTGCCATTCTTTCCTAGCACAAGATTGTGTCTGGGTCTCTTACAGGCTTAGCTAAGCTTGTCAATCTGAGAACTTCATTTGTAATTTGCCAGGAGCCCTCGGGCTGTATTTCTTGCAGTAGTCATCTGTCTCCCGGGAGAGGCAGTAGATTCACCCTTCGGAGTGTGAGATGACAGAGGGCCAGCATGCATTATCCCCGCCGTGTGCCTTCTATTGGAGGTTGTGGTGCTGTGGTAGGTGGGCTTCATGCTTTTCCTTAGACCCCATTGGCAATGGGACTAAGACAACATGTTGCAGGGCAATGGTACAGCTCAGGAAATTGTATTTGCTGGTCTGGAGATTGTTCTGCCCCAATTTTGTCCATTGCTCATTCCAGTGCTGTTCTGTTCCCCTACCTGTGGTCCTTGACTCCCCAGGCTCCTCAAAATGTTTCCACTCACAGCCTGGATCTTGTCATTGATGGTGTTAGCCGCTTTGCTTTCAGGCCCCTAACTGTCCCTACAAGAAAAAAGAAGCAACTCCAGGAAAAAAATTGGCCCTTTCTTCAAAACCTGGAATGGAGCATGAAGAAACTAGAGAGATTGTGCAACACAGTCTGCTGAAACTGCCACTCTTCAGCAGAGTGGACAGGACACTGCTCAGCAAGGCATGAAGGTGTAAAGAATCATCATGAAAACAGTGAAATAATTACTTCAAATCTTTGAAAGATTTAATTCCCTAGATTTAATTTAAACTTCTTTAAACCTGCTTCTTCCCTCCACCTCATTCCTTCAAAATGCAGAAGCAATTTTGCTGTCATTTTGTAAAGACCCTGCCTCTTCCCTAATCACAGCACACATTTAAGGGGAAATATTTATTAAGCCTTCCAACCTCCTAGCTTGCTGCTTGTAAATAATAGGGTGTGAATAGGGAAACTTTTTGTTGATCTCAGTGGAAGTTGAGGACAAAGAGACAAGGCAGGGACATAAACATAAGGGACAAAGAGGAGACATCGGTCAAAATGTGTCAGATCAGTGAACACATGCAGTCATGCCTTGATGGCTCACTTTTACTTGTTTTCCTTCAGCAAAAGAAGTGCCTTTCTGGACTCTGGCTACAGCCCATGTCTCACTAAAGATACTGAGGGGGAAGGGAAAGCTCAGAGCGGAGCTGAAAAGCGAAGGGAAAATTCCACTCATGATTCATTTCTGTGCTCGGAGCTTGAAATTCAAAGTTCAAACTTCATTTAAAGGGATATGATTAAAGCTTAGGAAGTTTCTTTAAGGGATTTTTGCATACAGGGATGGATAAGGGTGCCTCGTCCCTTCTTCTCTTTTGTAGATCATACTGAGTTCCTATCTCATATCTTAATATGCCTTTGTAAACCTTATATAATCTCGTATTCAACAAATTCCTTTACTTGGTTATAAAGCAGGCAGTTATTTGCAGCAATACCCTATGAGAACAGCTTTCAAGTAGCATATCCCCAGAATAATTTCCTTTCTATAGACTGTTTTATCTTCCCAGTAAAACCAGCAGTCCTTTAGAAAAAGCAGAGCACAAGGGCATTGCTGTAGCTGAACACCCTCCATATCTGTGCTGTTGTACTGGGTCCAGTATGCTATGAGCTGGCTCTTACTTTACCCAACATAACTCCAGCTGGGTCTTCATTCACCAGCCACTGAAGTCTCTCACTATGACATCTTCCCATCATGCCACTTCTTTCTCACTTCCCTCAAAAAACTAAGCCCTGCAGCATCCAGCTGTTCTCCACTTTGGCAAGTCTGAATTCAGAAATGATGTAGGTGTATCTTTCCCCCCCACCATCTTCATTGTTTGAAATGGCAGAATAATTTTTGCTGAAACTTTAAAGATCTGTCTATATATATAGATGCTATAGACATATTTATATCTCTCCCTATCTTGTGGCCTATTTTTAGATGCTACTGCTGAGTACCATGAGCATGTGAACAATATGTTATGGGTTGATATATATATTGCCTTTCCCTTGTTTCTCATCTTCTATTATGATTGCAAAGAAGAATGTGGCTTGAAATGAAGTAAATCTGAGCAACTCACTTTATGATTGCTTGGAAGAGTCAATCCTCTTCTCAGAAAACTTGTAATTGATTTTATATAAGAAAGTAACTCCAGCTAGAGGACTAAGAAGAGAGAAGTCAGGTTTATAAGATTATGGTATTTGTCTGAAACTCTTTATGGAGCTGGACCTGAGTCTCAGATACTGAAAAAACTCTACAAAATTCATAGAAAACTACAAGAAAACGAAGATAAAAAGTGTCTTGAGAAGCTCTCTGCTTTTGAAAATCCTTTGAAAACAGCAAAAGCTTAATAGATGCTTTCTTTAGCCTAATGAAACTCAAGCACTAGATTATAAGCAAAGGGCCTGGTGCATTTCCTGTGCTTTGGAATGCGTAGATGCCTCTGTCAGGAGCCCTCACTGATGAACTTTGATATGGGTTTTGTATTTTTATTGGCTCATTTTCCTATTCACCTCCATCAAAGCTTTTTCGACGCTAAGCACTTTCTATTTTTTTTCAACTTTTAGTTAAATGTGGACAAGAAAATTGCACACATCACTACAGTAGTGACTTCTTCAGTGTTCTGTAGGTAATTCTCTCCTACTGCTGTTTATGTTCTTCTGCTTATACATCTTATGCCTGAGAGAAAAAAGAGACACTGATCACACCAGTGTAATCTCTCAGCAAAGTTCTTAATGAGTGTTCCTTGCAAAGAAATACTGGAAAACATTGTATTTTCTTCTTTTAGTTCCTTCTGCAAAATGCCAAGACACATTGCTCTACACATTATCAACAATATAAATCTATTCCTGCTTAGAAACACTTGTTTAGAGATAAGAACCACAGACTAAAATATATATAAACTTGAGGATGGCTCTGCAACCATTGCTTTACAACAAATGATAGGCGAGATTTATTTTTCCCTTCCCCCTCCTCTCTCTCTTAGGGAATTCATAGCTTTTTCTTTATGACAGATAAAAATGCTTTTAATAACCCTGCAACAAGGAATTTGCCATGTGATTCTTAAAACTAAGACAAGACAAACAAAACCTTCCCTGCTTCGGGAGCACAAACGATCAAAGAGTACATCTGAAACACCTTTGATGCTGCTTAGTGCAATTCCACTCATTGGTGGCTCACTCTTTTCACATGAGTGTAAAGAACCAGCAATACTTAACACATTCATATCCAGTCCCTTTTTCACACTTCATTTCCTATTTATTGTGATGTATTGTCAGACAACTAGATCTCTGCACTTTTCTACCTTTGCCAAAACACTCAACAGGATTACCAAGTGCTGAGGCAGGCTCACTGTTTGCACAAGCACATACACATGCACATGTGCGCAGGCTATTTAGACTGCGTAATTATTCATAAATTAGTCTTAATTAAGCTGTTTGTCAGTCTGAGGTATTATATTCCCCTTATATGAGTAGCATTTAATTACTTTAAAAACATTCATTACCATAGCTTGGTTTTCACATGTAATTTCCCCCACGGTTTCAAAATAACATCCTCTTATTTCTGAAACAGTAACATGTCGACATTGCTCCTCTTGGTGTTAACTCCATAACCCTGTTTGCTCCTCCAGGCAGAGTTTCTCACCTTGCAGATGAGGGAAGCAGTTATGGGACAAGATCTTACTGAGAAAAATTGGCTGGCAGGGAAATTAAGCAATCATGGTCTGGTCAGGCTTGCGTTCCCAGAGGTTTCATACATGTGGTTCCACATCTACATCCTAGGCAGATCCTTGCATTTCCAGGGGTCTCTTTGAAAGGTAGCTTCTATCTTAAGGAAAAGGTTTAAATTAGTACTGAGCTAAGATATTTGGATCCTGAAGAAGAGGGGGATTAATGTCTTCAACCTTTCCTGTTCCTAGCACTTGTTCCCTTGACTTTCTTGGGTGGCTTTTATAGATTCTTCTTAGAAAAATCCTTCCGCTCCCCTGGTCCCTGAACACTTTCCCCAAGTGCAAAGTTTGTACTATAAAAACACACACCAAACCAGGATTTGCTGCTGCCAGTGGCTGACTGAACCTTTGCAGGTCTTGGCCAGATGGGGTAAATGCACAGGGTGGGAGGGATCCATTTCCTTTTCCTGTGAGGTGTCTCCTGTAATTTAATGCAGCCTGTTGAATTCACTGCACAGTGCAAGTAGTCCAGGCTTCTGTGTCTAGAAATGGGTCTTTGGCACTGGGCTCTGCAACGACCATTGTACTTTCCCCCACCTTTTTCACTAGAAAGTATCTGTTTGTGATGCCTTCAGCCGGACAGTCACTTTATCCTCCTCTCCAGGTTCCCTAACAGACAACACTGTCGAATGCTTTTTTATTTTGCTTATGACACAATAAAGCAAGAGGTAAGAAAGCTCAGGGAAAAACAAAAATAAAACCACTCAACAAAACCCCCAAAATCCCAACAAAACGAAAACCAACAACTTGCAAGCAGCTAAAAAGAAGAAAAGACAAAACAAATCCTCCCACCGAGATAGAAATCTCAAAGCTCATTTATTTCAGCTTCCAGCTTATGCTGAGATTTTTCAGTTTGCTGACATTGAAAAGTACATCAAATCTTGGCTGAGATACAGGATCTCAAATTATTGTTTTTTATTAGAAAAAAAATCAGAATTTACATCTACAACTGCACAGGAGACAGATAAAAAAGCAGAGAAATGAAGCCTTCTTTTTCTGGGATGGGGAGTTGATGAACACTGTGATAAAGTTCAGAGAAGAGTTATTTCCTTCTAGTTTCAGTTGTGTTGTGCTACTGAAAACCATCAAAGCTACTTTCCTTGTTGTCAGAACTACGAGGGAGGAAAGAGACATTGATGGGTTATTTACTTCAGTGTTACCTTTTATTCACTTGAGATTTCAGTATCTGTGATTTTTCTTGATGATGTCCAGCTTGTCTAACTATGATATTAAAGTGTCCTGCCAATCTATCACCTTTTTTTCAAGCACAGCTTCCAATAATCTAATGTCAGTGTGTTGAATTTTCTTTTTTCATTTGCTTTTTCTCCACTTGAGAACTGCTTTAGCAACATGCCATGCATCCAGCGCAAGTGAACCCCAGCAGTACAGCAGGAACCCAACAGTGGATAAACCAAATTAAGGGCCTGAGTCACAGCTACTCTGGGGAGCAAGCTGAGCTGCTATGATTGATAGTTACTGCTTAGTTCAAGCAGTTTTGGTCCACATGCAGAAGAGCAGGACTTGCTGTGCAGTGGTTGGCTGCCTTGCCTCATTGCCATGCTCATATGACATCCTTCAGGGGGTTAGTGAAGGGCAGCAGGATTATTTCCTGGCTAAAAAGCAAACTGCCCTGAGGAACACCACTTGTAACAGGCTGCCAATTGAATTTAACCCCTTTCACCACCACTCTTTGGGCCTGGCCATCCAGCCAGTTTTTCACCCAACAAATCATGTGCCCATCCAAGCCATGAGCAGATACTTTGCCCAGGAGGATGCTGCAGGAAGCTGTGTCAAAGGCCTTAGTAAAAAGTCCAGGTAGATAGGACCAACAGCCTCATCCACCAACCCTCATCCGCCAGATGGGGCACCTTGTCATAAAAGGAGATCAGACTGGTTAGGCAGGACTTGCCTTTCACAAATCCACGTTGGCTGGGTCAGATCATCTTGTCCCACGCATGACCCATGGCGACACTCAAGATGATCTGCTCCATGACTTCCTCTGGAATTGAGGTCAGGGTGACAGGTCTGTAGTTTTCTGGATGCTCCTTCTGGCCTTTCTTGTAGATGGGTGTCACATTTACTAACTTGCAGTCAACCTCACAGATTAGCCAGGACTGCTGAAAAATGATGGAGAATGTCTTACCTAGCACTTTTAACAGCTCCTTCAGCAACCTTGGGTGGATCCCATCCACTCCCTAGACTGTGTGTATCTAAATGGTGTAGCAGTTTGACTGTTTCATGCAGGAGGTGTGGCCATGGAGAACCCAGGCAGGAGCAGGTTGTCCCTGAAGGGCTGCAGCCTGGGGAAGGGCCAGTGCTGGAGCAGGGAGAGATGTGAGGAGAGAGGAGCAGACCAGAGGGGCTGTGATGGACTGACCACAACCCCATCCCCAACTCTGTGCCCCTTGCAGGAAGAGAAGTCAGGAGTGAAAGGGTGAAGGCAGGACTTAGGAAAGGTAGGGCAGGAAGGAAGGGTTTTTTAATATGTTTATTTATTTACTTTAAGTGGTAAGAAATTAAATTAATTTTTCTTGTTTTGAGTCTGTTCAGCCCATGACAGTAACCAGTAACTGGTCTCCCTGTCCGTATTCTGAGTCACAAGATTTCTCATTTAATTTTCTCCCCATGTGCTGTTGAAAGAGGGTGAGTGAGCAGCTGGGTAGAAGTTTGGCCCTTAGGCTAACCTGCCACATCATGACAAATGGATCATATAATTAAAAACATCTATTAATTTTCATAGTTTCCTAGACAATATCTTTCCTTACGATTGCATATGCCAAGTTTCAGTAAAATTGCTCAGTATCAACCCTTCTGTTGGCAATAAAACCCACTGTCTCCTCAGTATCCTAAGATGTAATGACTGAAGACCTTTGCTGTACTAGGGTAAAGGTGAAAGTTTGCTGGTGAAGCAGTTTCTGCAGAGGGACATCTAGACTTTGTGAGAAAAAGTCAGCACCACAAATGCTTTTGAAAATGTGACTGACTGACAATGCTGCTGAGGACCTATGGGGAGCAGCACTCCCATCACAAATTAGTTCCTCAAATAGGGGCTGAGGTGGCAGTCTCTGGGAAATATCAGAAGCCCTATATATTATCTTCAGAGTGCCCTATCATGGCAATAGTTCTGATAAGAAAGCATATTTATCATTACTGTGACTCTCTAAGTACTGCACAGTTTAGCTGCTGCAGTTATCTCTTTGCTTTCTGCTAAAGCAGTTTCTTTGCCTGAATGCTCACACTTTAAAGATCAAGGGACCATATCTTTATATTGGCCATTTATCCAAGCAGTTTTACCCTCTCAGCCAGGGAAAAAAAAAAAAGAAAAAAAAAAAAGATCCGTGATGGTCAAAGCTTCTCCTGAAAAACCTAGAAAACATTCTGTCACAATATCTCCACTCCAACTAGCTATGCAGATTAGACAAGGTTGTTTTGAGAGACTCAGTTGTTATGTCTTCTTTTCAGCAGCAGAAGTTAAGGGGAAGTGGAAATCTAAGGGCCAGAAAGTTGTCAGTCATGCCAGTTTGTTCCTTTCTAGATATGCAGGAGATAGCAGCCTGGATAATATAAGAGCTTGAAATTGTGCCCTACTATACTTCTGTGTTGGACTTAGCAGAGAAGGCACCACCTAGTTGCCAGGTTCAAGGCTTCTAAGACTGTTTTGGAGTCCCTAGGAGACCCACCTGAAACTACCTTTTCATGTTCATCCATCCTGAAAGCCACTGACATCTCAAAAGTCACTACTCAGTTATTTCTGGGCAACTGAAATGAGCCAAAAAAATCAAAGTGGCAAAGAGGCACACATCTTCCACTTAGAATGCCATCTGAACTCATGCTTCCACCTCCAGATTCTAGTACAAAATAGAAATAATGGTGTGAGCTTTTCTCAGTGTTCAGATACACAGAGTTCAGCATTACTAAATACACAGATTCATTGCAATGAGTATCAGTGGAAATATCTCTGTGACACTGACTTGAGTCTGATTTGAGAGGAGGCTGACTGGGGTTACATACTCTGTGGAAAGGGAATTGTATCTTTGGCATAGCAATACCAATAAATGACAATGATTAAGTGCTGAGCAATTCACTTTAGTCCCCTAAAGGAATGACTGGACAATCTATTTAAAACGAAGACAAACAGAAAATTGGAGCAAACACTGTGGGAAGGCTTATGCATTGACAGTGGAGTGACTCTCTCATGTTGTCTGTCTGGAAGTCTGCTGGTCATACTGGCAGTTTTTCCTTGATTGCTTTCTGCACCAGCAAGGCTGAGAGCAGCTTGAGACATGTAAACACTACAGAAAATGCAAGGAAATTAAATCTACAGTGTAATCTTTGCTAGGGGCCCATATCAGGAAAAAAATGTAGTGAAGCAGAAGACAAGGTAGAAGAGCATGAAGTCCAGGACGCTCCCTTGGAGTGGAGAGTGGTACAGGTAAAAGTGAAATAGTGTATATGAGCATATGATAGGAATGTATATGAAAGACAGGCTAGCCAAGGGAGAAAACCGCCAAAGGGCAGAATTAGTGGACATGGAGCTGAGCTTCTGTTGTGATTTAAATTCGCTGGCAACTAAGCCCCACATAGCTGCTTGCTTGCCCCCTCCCTTCCTGGGATGGTAAGAAAGAATTGGAAGAGTAGAATTGAGAAAACTCATGGGTCGAGATAAAAGACAATTTAATAGTTAAGCAAAAGTCATGTATGCAGCAAAGCAAACCAAGGAATTCATTCACCACTTCCCATCAAGAGGCAGGTATTCAGCCATCTCCAGGAAAGCAGCACTCCATCTCATGTAACAGTTACTTGGGAAGCCAAACACCATCACTCCAAACATCCCCCTCTCCCTTCTTCTTTCTTCAGATCTTTTGATTGAGTCTGATATCACATGGTATGGAGTATTTCTTTGGTCAGCTGAGGTCAGCTGTCCCTGATTTGTTCCCTTCTTGTGCACTCACAGCCTACTCACTGGTGGGATGGGGTGAGAAGTAGAAAAGACATTGGCTATGAGAGCACCACTCAGCAACAGCAAAAATATCTCTGTATTATCAATGCTTTCCAGGACAAATTCAAAACACAGCCCCATAACAGATACTATGAAGAAAGTTAACTCTACCCTAGCCCAAACCATCACAGCTTAGTGTCATGAAACCTAAGATCTCTCACCAGTTCAGTCATGTGAGTGTAAATCCCTTCCTGCCCCTAATCTTCCAGGTTTTAGATGTAAGACTTATATATAGCAAGGCCCCTCTTCTGTAGCTGTATGAGGATTGGCACAGTGGAGTCCTGATCAATGACATGAATTGCAAGGAGAAAGCACAGCTGAAGAGAAGCCTACCTCTTGGAAGGATCTGGGATCCAAAACAAGCAGTAGGTGGGTGGGAGTGAAGCAGTGTCGAAGTGAAGAACAGCTGGTTGTAAAGGGTCCCCACCTGGTTCAGAGCACCAAGATTGCCGCCAAACTCATGGTTCAGGAGACATCTGGAGCCTCCAAAGGCAACAGTAACCCTTGGCAATAAGTCAAAAGGGTTAAATTCAAAAGGCCAGGAGGGAGACAGCTTGCTTTTTACTTTGTCGATGTTTCTCTGCCATGCTGCTATTCAAGTAGCTGTTGCAACAACATGAGAAAGTCACTGGGTAAGGAGCATCACCTCTGATAGGAGTGGTGGTATTTACCTATGGAGAAGTCTAAGGATGACTAAATGTGATGGCAGACTCCTCTCCTGTCTCTGCTTGTGCTCTCTTCCCAGGTCCTTCATTCTGGAACTTGGTGTCCACCTGTATTCTAGGCTGCCTACATCATGTGATTTTAGAAACCTCCTGATGTGAAAAAGAAAACAAATGAAGGAGGTTGTTGAAAACATTACAGGTCATCATTTTAATAAATGTGATTCCTGTCACTATCTTATCTAATATTTGTAGTTTTATATACTGCCAACAGATTCGAGTGTTTTGTCTTCTTGACTAACATTTCATGCAATCATAAATTAACTCATTTTTCAGCAAAATCTGACATCAGCAGTTAAGCTGTCAGTATATGGAAGTGCTAGGGTTGGCAAATCCTCACCTCGCAATGAAAACAAAGAGCTTTAAATACATCCCAGACAGTGAGCTAAGTGTGCCTGGGCTGAGTCTGCTATCACAGGCCACATTGGTCACAGATCTGACAGACAGAGATTCTGCAGCTCGTGCATCAGCCAGAATGGTTCTCTCAAATGTTAGCTTTATTAAACATCCTGTGTAGGTATGCCAGGGCAACCCTTGGGCTTTTGATGAAGTCAAGGAACTTAAAGCCTCTTCATTGTTTCTTGCTGGCTTGTGTTGAGCTCCATGTGTTGCTGGTTTGGATCTTAAGATTTAGATAGAGCATTAATAAAAACAGGCTACAGACTGGTAGAAGAATAATTTATTTCCTAATTGAAAAGTGTCCTGCTAATTGAGTAGGGCACTTGGGACAGATAGATCTGCTGCCGCCTCTTTTGAGGAAAATGCAGATACCCTGAGCCATATAGAAGCTCAGGAAGAGCTGTTTATAGCTATAAGCCATATGAATAATTCACTCCAAGCAAAAGCTCATGCTCAAGTAAAAGCAGTAGTTCAGACTCATCAGCTGTTCTGTTTCTCAGTCTTCTTGAACAGAGGCCTCCTCCACAGAATCCCATGAGGGCACATCCTGCCTGCAGAAGCATGGTGAAGTGTAGTCCTGCTAGGCACTTCTCAAAAAAGGGAAACACTTCACCCTTCCAGCACTCCAGATCACAAGGTGGAAACATGTCTTACCTGCACAAAGATGGCAAATGAAATTATAGCTATGAATGGCTTCTTGAAAGAGCAGGGGCAGAAGGCAGGAGTGAAGAAATGCACCCAGGCTACTACCAGCACAGTTGTAGATGATGTGAGGGTGCAAAGGCCACTGAAACAGTGCTTGGCAAGCTTGGGCAATTTAGGTGCCTATAGACTCAAATAAGTCCGTCCAGAAGTCTTGATCTTAGCAGGTATCACCCAAAACCAGAATTGACATTCTGAGACTAAACTTGAGCAGGACTTTAATCCCATTTCCAGATAGGCATCTCTTACAGGAAATGGTTGATGTTAATACAAGGGAGTAATGTACTGAGAGAGTCCAGCTCACATTGCCTTGACATCAAACTGGTCACATGCTCAAGTCAAGGCCTGTGAGCATGCTGATGGATTTCTTGGGTGACTGATTTTCCTACCTTGGGTATGACACTGCACCAGCACATTGATTCATACCAAGGTTAACTTTGAACAGAACAAAGAAAATTCTGTTTACTGGCATATGTTGAGAAGGACTGCCTGTTTCATTTGGACTGGCAAATCATCTAGGTCACAGTTAGGAGACAATGTGAAGGGATGTTGAAAAGACTCCATTCATGCAGTAGACTTTTTGACACATCTCACCACGTCTCTACTGGGTCATGAATCTTCCACAGGATCCATGTCATATCTGTGGATGTCTATGACGTGGTAGGGCAATTCACAATGCTTGAAGAACTAAATGAAACCTTAAAGTTCATGGAAATACTATGAAAAACCTTCACTGTGCTTTGGAGCTTTCTTTTAAATGACTGGGGGACCTGTGACACAGGAACATTCTTCACTGAAGAAGAGGTTTCTATAATCCTCTCTTGACTTCAGATTTCTGCTTGCACGGGGAAGAAGAAAGTGCTGACTTCCTATTCTGAAAGTCAATATAGAGCCAGGATCCAACCCACAGTAGCCCCTGTGGATGCCCTTTGTGTTTTCCAGCCTGTTTGCATGGGGACTGGCTGTGACAGTTTAATTAAAATCAGGCAGTGCTCAGCTTATACAAAGTTAACTGTTAAATTAAAAAAAGAGAAGTGTTTATGCTTTGGTAAGTGGCTGCCTTCAGGTTTGCCATTGACAATAAAAGCGGTACCATGCCAATGCCTAGCATTTTTTGTTCAGTGTTCTTGCTTCAGCTAATGTCTACTCTCATTCATCGTATCTTTTCAACATTTTGGCTTTCCTCCTAGGCAGGATAGGTTTGGGCTTTTTGTTTGGTTGGTTTTTTTGGTTGTTTTTTTTTTTTTTTCTTCCCTTAAAAGAATTAGAAAGCAATAGAAACTATTTTTGTTTATTTGCAGTGAAATACAGAAGGAGATAAATAGTACTGGATGAAACCTCAGGTATTACTGTATAAAGATCTAAACACTGCTTCTTTTTCTGTTCTTATAAAGTGAAAATAAATAAGTGGCTCTTTAATCATCTGAAAATAGTTATAGACGTATGTTCAGATGAGTGCTTTGTTTGTTTATCAGTGTCTCTAGTGTGCTGTGTTCCTCCTGTCTTCCCTTGTTCAATACAAAGCCTTTCAAGATCTCTTCTCTCAACTATTTGGTTGAGGAGTGCATGGAGCACTTAACAGAGTGCTCAAAGTGCCACTGACGTCTCACTTGAACAGTTGCAAATTAAAAACTCTGATTTTTTTGCTTAGGGAAATACAGGAAAGCAACATGGAAAGCAGGGTGTAAGGACAGGTAATAACTTCCTCTAGCAGAGTTACTCTAAGAGCAGGTTTAGTAGGTCTTCACAGCTTTGGTTCCAGTGATTCTGAATCTTCACTGACTTTGAACTTGGCTGAGAAACATTTTCACCACTTGAGTTGAACTCTGTCTTCTACTGTGGATTACATAAGAGAAAGATGAGAGTGGAGCATCAGAAAAACATTCCTGACCTGAGCACAAGTTTTTGGCACCAACCTAATATAAGAAAGGTTAGGCTGTCTCATGTAACTTTGTGTTCTGCCTGCTCCTTAACTATTTCTGGGTTTTGATAAAGTGAACTTCAGCTCATTTTAATAACACTGTGAATTTAAACCTGATGTCCCCACTGCAGACTCCAGACATTGCCCAGGTATTAACCCAGTATCTTTAGAAAAATGATCAAGCCAAGAACTAGCAGGAAACAAAGACAATTCAGGTTTATTCATTATTATTTCCCCTCCACAATCTAGAAAGTGTGGGAGTATTTAAAACTACAAGTGGCTTTTACTCTTACATATTGTTTGGTTTTTTTTACCACAGGTTTGTGATAGAGTGAGTTATGGGCTATTTAATTCTGGAGAAAAATAGAAACAAAAGAGATTTGTCCTGGTATTGTACATGGGGGGAAAGTAAGCCCATTCTTCAAATTGTTTGGCCTTTAGCATTAGAGGACACACTGAAATTCAGAGATCTCTCAGGATGAGTCTGAAGACATCAAAGCAGCTGGAAGTTACCTCTGGGCTAGGCCAAATCCAGCTGTGCTGCACATTCGGTGAGTCAGTTGGGAAACTAGACTGGCACTATGGTCAGGAGTGCAGATAGTCTCTAACATAGTGATTTTCTCCTCCCTACCCAGTAAATCTAAGCCTGGTTGTTTAATTAATTTCCTACATTTTTATGCATCTGAGCAAAATGCCAGTCATGTCTTTCCCTGGTGCAATGGTAAACATGAGGAGGCCTTAGCTGCACTATCCCAGTGTCCTGTTTGTTTTGGAAATCCTTGCAAATCCAGCTGTCATAATCCTATCTCAATCAATTATTCTTGAGTATGTGTTTAAATGCTTCCCTGAAATGTCATTGTTCCCTCAGCTGGGCTCAAGTGACTTATCTAAATGCAGACTACTGAAATTCCACCACTTTGACAAGTGGTAAAAAGTTGAAGTAGTCTAGGTTTTTTCCCAGCCTTTGCACAGAAGAGAATGCAGCAATAATTGGAAATTCATTGCATAAGGAGATTTAAAAATTCATTGGCTGATTAGAGAGTTCATTGGCTGATTGCACCAAAATGAACATAAATAATTGGACCAGACTACTTGATTCAACAAGTTCTATTCCTTACAACTATAAATAAGTGTATAACAAATGTGTAGTGTAGAAAAGTCTGTAAAATATTCATCCCATTTCTTTCTCAGGCCGATAAAGTATTTTTAACAGTCTGCCAAGAAAAAAAATCAAATGCTACCACTGTAGTATGGCATGCAAAGAATACCTTTTCCAGGACTGTACTCAGAGGAGGAAGGAGGCAGGAGGCAAGCAAAGTGCTGCAGCCAAAGACAAAAATCAAGCTCCAACGCTCTACATCTGCAGGGCATATGCCCTTCCTCAAAGATGTGCATGTGTCAGTAAGACTCACAGAATCACAGGATATCTGTGATTGGAACAGACCTTCAGGATCATCTAGTCCAGCCCTTGACCCAGCACTGCAAGGTCACCACAACACCATGTCCCTAAACACCAGGTCCACACACTGTTTAAATACCTCCAGGTATGTTGACTCTACCAGTGCCCTGAGAAGACCATTCCAATGTTTGATATTGCTTTCAGTGAGGAAATATTTCCTACCATCCT
Source organism: Ramphastos sulfuratus (assembly GCA_013399055.1). Taxonomy (NCBI): domain Eukaryota; kingdom Metazoa; phylum Chordata; class Aves; order Piciformes; family Ramphastidae; genus Ramphastos; species Ramphastos sulfuratus. Next base: position 88,289 of record WBNM01040779.1, read on the forward strand.
GCCTTACCAGCAAAGAGACAACTTATCACTTATGCTTATATGTAACAATCTGCAGTGATTCAGAGAGGTAAAAATTTTCCTCTAAAACATCTCAAGAAACAAACTATACCTAAGAAGGAAACAGTTCCCCCACCATCCCTCCATAGAGCTGGGAAAAGCCCTGAAGAATGATGATGATACTGTATTCAATGGTATAGGCTTTCTTGTCAAACCAATGGCATCACTTGAAAGCATCAGCTTTTTCAAAGGAAGCTGAAAGGAACGAAGTTGGCATCTAAAAAGAAATGAGAGAATAAGAGGAATGAGAGGTGCAGAAATCTACATTTGATGTGTATGTCCAGATAATTTCCACTCCTGCTATGTGTATACTGTGGACAGATGCTCAGAGAAATAGGTATTAAATAAAGGTAAAAAAAACCAACAAAACATTAGCTACTCTCTGGATTACAAAATAAAACTGCTCTGTGGTGTTGCAGAGGTAAAGTTGTACCACGGACATTTTAAAGGTTCACATATGTTATGTGTGTTCATTACAATGTATTTGCAAATACACACCAAAGATGATCAGGACAGAAACAATCTTAGAAAGTTCCTATCAGTGAAGCATCTCTGATTAGAGAGGCTTATAATGAAGTTAATGAGAATAACACTTTAATCATAGATATCTGCTGTTGTGGGAGTATAATAGCCATGTTATTTAGGCTGGATTTGTGCTCTGATACATACAAATTTAGATCATAATGGTCAGATGTTTGGTTCCCAATTCTCAGCTGAGTCAATTAAAAGTAGAAAGAGTAGGAGAGTTCTTTCCGGGGGATGAATGGACCCAAACTCTTTTGAAAGACAAAACTCTTTTGCTCACATCTCCACGTACTGATTTAGGAACTTAACATTGGCGACCAAATTTGAATTAGGAGCCAAAGATACTGTTTCTCTTTGAGAACACAATTAATTAATTAAGCTTCCCAGTATGCCCTTAAGGTAAGTAACAATCATTACTTGAATTTAAAAAATGCAGAAAGCTAAGGCCAAGTAATCTCTGAAGTATCCATCAATGTGCCTAGTTCAGGATATCTACATTTTCATTTTCTAGAGGCTTGTTCAGCATTCTGCTGACAGTAAATGCAGAAATTAAGCCAAAGGATAAAACAGGAAAAAAACACCACAAGTATTTCCAATTTAGGTGTCAGAGGATGAAAAACTAGGTATCTGTGCACCCTGCATGGTGAGGAAAAGGAAGTGTGTGCCATCTAGGATCCCAGCAAATTCAGTGGGGAAAGCTTACCACCCCTGAAACAGACAGTTACACGTAACCTGGCATTAAACAACCAAATAGTGTTTGAGTATGTTCTAGTATCTGCTGTAGAATGCATATGTCTGAATCAAGCATGTAGCTTAGATGCCTCTACCTCCTCAGGGTCCCTGGCTGTGGGAGAAGTTGCAATGCAAGAAGGTTTTTCTCCTTTTGAAGGTGATAATATGATGAATACCTTACGTAATGAACACTCAGAACATCATTCAAAACATTGTGCATGTTGCCCCTCGGCCTTCTTAATCTTCAAATACTGGATCATTGAAGAGAAAACCTTAATCATATTTTTCGCTGCAGCTAGCTGACTGTTCAGTTCAACATACTGTTCAGGTCAACATACAGGAGGTGCTGGAAGAGAAGTTGAACAATGGGGTCGTCGTATTGCTTCTGTTTTAATCAAGAATTACCTAATGTCATGTTCATAGAGCAGAGCCTGGAAACAACTTCCCTTTCAATACAATTGAGACTTCTAATACAGCAGAGACTGAAGACAGATTTCCTTTCAATACAGTTGAGACTTCCAAGCAGTACAACCAGGAGGCCAGCCAATGTGGAAGAAATGATATACCCCAGATCTGAGGCTAGTGTTGTTCCTACTCACTCACATGATTCGGAGTGAAACCTGAAGCTGCAATAGTTATGTCTTGCATCAGAAATCTGTCAAAAAGAAATCCAATGGAAATGTTCAGCTGGTAGAAGAGAGTCACCTCACAAGTGCAAGCTTATTGTCTGCTAACTATAAATATATATATTCTGAATGTTATGTATGATATCCAGATTTGTAGGAGTGTGGCAGCAAGGGAAAATTGAAGTTGTGACAGGAAAACCTGAGGGGAAATTGAAAAAAATTGGGAGCATACATGCTTACTGTTTTCCTCTTAAATGAGTCAGCAGCTGTTTTTTACACAGCCCAGTACTCATTTGAATGATGTTCACAGAGCACAGTTTCAAAGAAGACCTGCTTAAAACTCTAACAAAAGAAAACATTGGAAGCAAACATTTTCCTGCTGTTCATAAAGTTGATGGAAGGTGTTGAAGCACTTATTCCACAACTCATCTCAGTAACAGCAGCTGGTGGTTTTCCCTTTCTTCAGTAGTGATACCAATCTACCGCACAGGAAAGTTATCTTTTCAGGGCCCACGTGTCCCTGCTAAGGTTAACAGTAGTTCTTTGGTAGCACAGACTGTCCTGAGGACAGTAAATCTCATCCCTGTCAGTGTCAGATTCCATTACTTACTCTTTTTAAATGATCTTTTAATAGTGTGCGTTACAACTGCCTACCTTCTCCACACAATAGCACAACAAGAAATAGAAAAGCACTGAAAGTCTTCCAGAAATATACCACTTCTTGGATGAGAGAAGGAAGCAGTATGAAGAACTCGGTGGTCCTCCACAGCAGTCTGGTTTGGCTTTCATTGTTGAGCTGACCTCCAAACATAAAGACCTTAATCTTGAAATTCAAGGTGAAGGGGAAACTGACACAAATTACTTCATCAGTAAGTGCTTTCAGAATGAAGCTTGAGCTTAGATAACCTACTTCAACAGAGATTTCTTTTCTCCACATTTCAGAAGAAAGTCAGAGAAACAGACTTTCCTAATATGATGCAGTTGGAATATTGGAAAATACAAATGAGGATTTCAAGATGTGAGTTTTTTTCTTCAGCTGCAACATATGTCTTTGTTAGCTTCTTGGTTGTTGGATTTATATGCAAAATTTCTAATCAGACTGGAAGTATCTTGAAAGTAAATGTCGGTGCCCTGTAATGGAAATTATAACCTTGCAAACAGATGTGCAATTAAATGCACAGCCACGACAACCATATTTTTAGTCATTACTGGAAAAAAAAATCTCAACTTTCTGAGTGGAGTTCCCTTTTGCTTAAGTGCATGTTTCAGGTCAACACATCTGAGTGAAGGTGAAATTTCCGTGACAAAAATATCGAGGTCCAAATTCAGGTCTGTCTTGTGAGATGACCTCCTTAATGACTGCAGACAAGTATCAGTGACATGTTACATATCTCAAAAGTTGGCTGAGAATATATAGTACACGAGTTCTCATTATTGCTTCTCTGAGGGCAATTTTAATGACACTGATAGCTATAGGATAACTGCAGGCCTATGATAACTGTATCTTTTGGACATAATATTATGAGAAATTTTAATGTATATAAAATACATTAATTATTAGCTACATATTACTTAAACCTCCCACTTCTGTGCAAAGTGCAGGTCTTATTGAAAAATCTCACCCTGGCATTGTCTATAAAGGGAAACACAGTGGAGAGATATCCCAGCAGCCACACAAAGCAAGTCACAGAAGAGATTTAGATATTCACAGATATCAATGTTGAAATAAATCTGTTAGTGCTGGAGCTGAATTGGCATTTCCATATACCCATGCTGGAGTTTGTGAACAAAAACAACTCACCAAAACCTGCAGAGATGTGGAGACTGGGTAATATGTCAGTCAAGAGAGCAATGCTGCCTGCCTGGAGTAAGCTTTTTAGAGCTGGCCATCAGCAGTCAGATGGTGTGGTCTGTGGACAGATGTGAAAAGTTGAGTCTTGAGGGAGGGATCTGGAGGAGACAGAAGTGGTGACTGAACACTTCAAGGTGATCTCTTTGATAGCAAACCGTGACTTAAGAAGAGAAACAGGTGTGATTTGATTGTTGGGCAGAGGTACACAGTACAAGTATCCAGGTCTTGATTACAGTGGCTGTACCCATTTGATTTTTAACATGACCTGGGGGTGTAGCTCTCTAAACTCTTCAGAACAAAAGTCTTTTTAAACCCAGATATTTTTTTTCTGAAGTAGGCTGAGGTACACACCATCTGCTTTGCTGACAGGTCTGAGGAACCAGTAGTATGTATGGAGGTGGAAGATTGAGCCTGCAGGGGTGGTAATCTTTACCTGTGTGCTACTGAAGGTCCCAGGAGGACAGCAAAAATTCCTTGTGATTTTTTTTTTTCTCCAGGCAAGTGACTCAAAAATCTCACTATGTCTGTAAACAGACATTTCTATCTGTATCAATGTCGCCAGAACAAAGTAAAACAATTTCAAATAAGCCTAATTTTGCCTCCTGAACAAAAAGGCTTCATAGACAGTTGTCAATGACCCCACCAGTTTGACAGCATCTATTGTTCTCATGGAAGTGTTCCGTTAGCTCAAATTTCTACCAAAATGGGTTAGTCCCTTCTTGCTTCTCCTTTATGAGCTGTTCCAGATTAAAAATGCCTCAGTAATAAACACCTGAGGTTAACATCAGTGTATGTGTTGTGAGCATACATTAGAAACTGTCGAATAATGCATTTTACAGCACAAAGCAACTTTGCAAGAAATTATGAAACAGCCCCATCAAAACCCATGTAAGTCATGACTCTTCAGATGATCGTGGCGTAGCAAGTTTGGAATAGTTTATTTTCCTTCACTGAACAACACGAGGCTGTAAATATTGCTCAATGACTAGCACGTGACAGGCTGTGCAGTGATACTGTACCTTACCTCTGTGTGGATGTGGGTGCAATTATAGCTTTAATCTACCTCTGAGATGGGTCTTTGGAGAACAGTGAGTGGCCCCTGCTATAAGGTATTGCTATTGAGCCTCCAGCCACTGTACTCTACATCCAGTGTACGTACAGCTGAGGATATGAATGAATTTCAAGGTTCTCTACTGTTCTTCCATCTACAGGGAACTGTTTTTATTAGTACCGTGGATTTTTGTGTGTTTGCTCTAGAACCTAGGTTTTCCCTAGATCTTATTTTTTTCTGCCTGCTTTACTCAGTTCACTGGTTTTGATGGAGCTGCTTTTGGCTACAAAACATCAGGATCTCAGCAGAGAACCAAAATATTAATCCTGGCACTGGCGAAATATGTCTCATGATGTTTCTTAAAAAGGGGAATGTGATCATTGACTGTAATTCTTATTTTCTGTGAGAGTGGAGGTAACTGGCTGCTTTTGCTGAGGATCAGTCAAGTGTACTTTCTCCACAGCACAGCAGAAAGATGTGATGTAGCAAGCAAATACACAATGATGGATAGATTTTAAGATATCATGCGGTGTCTGGAAGAGCTGAGCACTGGGAACATAACCTGGGAGGTCACCTTTTTATCTGAATACTGTCTCTCCAAGGAAGAGCAAAGAGCAATTGTTGGAAGGTGAGATTCCATGTAACTTAGTACAGTACAACACCTTCAAGTCTATCAGCCATTTCATAAAGAATGTACTAAAATATAGCTGCAGCCCCAAAAGAATTACAGTGAAAATAGCCTACACACAACATTACTGCTGCTGTCATTGTCTATAAATGATCAGCAGGGCTGGTTCAGCTGCTCTGTGTGTTCAGAGAGAGGAAAGCAATTGCCTGGACTTGTCCTGGAAGGTGGTGTAGACCAACAGTTATTCTAGAGAAACAAAACAAAACAGAACAAAAAAAAGTTGCTTTTAAAGCCAGTAAACATATTCCATTGATTCATCCTGATCCCACACCTTTTGTGAAGGTGGAGAAATGGAGCTTGAGAAGAGTTATCAAATTATCATAGCATCTTCCTGGCTTTGCACTTTCTGCAATGCAAGCAGGCTGGCCATGCTCTTCACTGTCTTAAGAATTTCTGGGTGATCTTATTGATATAATTAATTTCCAGTATGTGAATTAGAAAACATAATTTAGAGGCATATGAGCTTGCAGACAGTCCAGATAGACTGGTGGGTCTCATGCAAATAGGGGTTCAAGTAGATGCAGTCTTGAATGGGAAGTTGCTGACCCTTGGAAGGTATTGTATCATTGACTCTTTTGCCTGAGCGAGGTCTAATGCAGTGCTCCAACGTTATGATAATGGTGAATGCATATCACCATGCAAGTGTGACCCACTTGTATGCAACAGCTAAAGCTAAGGTCAGGGCAACAAAATCCCTTGTGCTCTTTTTTGCAAGAATAGTATATGTGGCTGTTCTGTGCTGATGAAATTCCAAGTTTTTGTTACCAGAAAGCAAGCCTGAGGAATGGAAAGTAGTTTCTCCAGCTTCCTAGCATGCCTGTCCCCGGTATGACTCTCCCTAGGTGCTGGCATGTTTTCCTTGGTGCAACATTACTAAAAGGCTTCTTGTTTGACCTCATCATTAGGTTTTTATTTTACTTTTTGATTGTAGTGACTAAATATAACAATAAATGATTTAAAGAGGAGACAGAAATAAGTGTTAGAGAAAACAAACAGTCTCCCCCCTGCCAAAATACTGAGTGGCATAGCAGTGAATGGTTGAAAGAATCAGATTTAATTAGGGTTCCTTTCAGCACTGAAAATTCCATTTATGCACACTATTAAAATAATCTTCTGCATTAATACTAATTTACATCATCAAAATAGCACTTCATCTATTATTCATATGGCATTGTAATTTCTCCCAACTGAGAGGGTGAAGCTGTAGTAAGACTCTTCTGCTAAATGCTGCACAGATATTAAGATATCAGTAATGGCTGAGGTTTTTAAATACCACATTAGATATCCCACACAGTTTTCTCACTTCTCTGATTCCGTGTAATGAGTGCTGAAAAGATCATAATAATTATTATACACACCTTCTATGCCTCCTGTGGCAAAGGGTCTCCTTTTCACAGGCATTCTTGTAAAACCAATCTCCCTTTGCCTGCTAAGTGCAGCCTCATTCAGGGGCAGGTGCAGCAGCTGCGTAAGCAAAAGAGCAGCTCTTGAAAGAGAATAAAGAAAAATATAATTTCTTTTTTTGAGTTTAAAGGCTGATAGGAAGAGTCATGTAGTCTTGTCATGGAGATGCCAGCCTCTTGCTTTCTGTACAAAAGCAAGTGACTGAAGGTACTTTGCAGCTTTCACTCTCTGTGGCAGGTTCTCCAAGTCTACACATCTATGTGTGTAGGATATTGGTGTAGCTTCCTGTTCACAGTGGGCACTGTCTTGGAGGGGTGTGTGTTGTGTTTTGTGTCTGATGGGTTTTTGGTAGTGGGGAAACAGACTACTGGTGTGGATCCTGTAAGAAGCTTTGTGAAGAAACTCTTCCTCCAAGTTGGCCCTAGGTCTTGCTGAATATGAGCCAATCAGCAATGATGGAAGTTCCTCTGGGACAGCATATTTAAGAGGGATAAACTTTTGTTTTGTAGAGGAGTAGGAGGCATGTGAGACAACTATACATGTGAGATACTCAGGTTAGTGAGGAAAGAGAGGAGTGAGGTGTGCTGGAGCAGAAGCTCTCCTGCAGCCCATGGTGAGATAGCAGGCTGAGCCCTTTCAGCCCATGGAAGTTAATGGCAGAGCAGAATTGTGCATGCAGTTCATGCAGGATGGCCACATCTGTGGAGGACTTTCTCCCATACTTCCATGCTATGTTGAAGCAGGGGAGGACTGTGAGGAGTTTTCCTTTTAAGAAGGAAGGGGCAACAGAAACAACAAGTGACAAATGGAGTGCAAGTCCCATTCCTTGCCTCTCCTGCGCCATTAGGGGAATGAGGTAGAGAATTAGGAGCAAAGCTGAGCTTTGGAAGAAGAGAGGGGTGGGCAGAAGGTGGTTTTAGAATCTAGTGATATTTCTCACTGTCCTACTTGGATTCAACTAGTATATTGATGACAGTTTTGTTGTTTATATTAAACTGATTTTATTTCCCTAAATCAAGTTTGTCTTTGGCTCATGACCATAGCTGGTCAGTCCTCTCTGTCCTTTGTCTCAGCCCTCAAACCTTTTCTTATATTTTCTCCTCCCTATGCTACTGAGTGGGTGAAAGAGTGAGCAAGTGTTTGCCTGTTTCTTTGTTGCTTACTATGTGGGTTCATACCATGGTAGGTCATCATGACATGCAGCTACCTCATGCTACACTACCATCAAAGCTTCTGTCTTTCTGAGAAGCAGGTGCTAATGGACATCACGATGGCTTTTGACTTTGAGCCTAACTCTCATTGTGCTAAGAAGACAGACCAAAATTGCCTTCAGACTACTCTGTCAGTTGAGAAGTGTCTTTCAACTGTGTAGTTTTCATTTTCTTGAAATCATGGTACCCTGAAACATTTACTGGCAAGATTCTTTCTTCATCTGCATACTTCTGAAGTGAAAATAAAATCTTCTAAATCACAGGTTAAGAATAAAGTTTCCTGATAAAATATCTATGGGCTGAAAAAGGAGTAGGTATAGATGTTTGAGCATTCACTGCATTAAGCAGCAGCTTATATCTTCTGCTCCAGTAAAGGAAGGGGCAGATGACCTAGCAGGACTTTCATGTTCTGTGGTGGAGTGAGTCACTCTGCTCTGACTGATTAATATAAAGGAAGAAATCATTGTCTACAAAGACTGCTGCTAATCACTGAATAACAAACTGGTAGGATGAAGGGAGGTAAGTGGGATGCAATTTTATTTTTGACAAAGAAAGAAGTCTAAATAAAAGTTTCATGTGTCAGCTGAAAATGAAAAAAAGACCTCACATGACATTTCTTGGCTTTGGGACTCAAGAGACCTTTCTACTGCGCTTTTGTTTAGGGTGTGCAGCAAAGCACAGTATGACCCTGCAATGTTTAAAGAGCAATGATCAGGTAGACTTGGAAATCAATAACTAAGACAAAGTCATTCCAGCCTCAATAACCCTAAATATCAGAAAACATATAAAAGAGACTATTTTTTCCGTAAGTTGAAAGGTCTTACTTTATTATCCTTGTAGTTTTATTAATCTCTATAAAGCTTTTATTTTTTTCTCTCTATACTCAGGCTGATGTTTAGTAATTCCTGTTTGTCATATCCTTGGATTTTTGGTACTGTAGAGCAGATGTAGAGTGAAGTGTGATTAAGCCTGATCAGTTATCATGAAACTGCCCATGGTAAGGATATTTTGATAAAGGTTTAAGCGTGGAGGGACACTTGTGCAAGAGAACTGTGTTTTCAAGACACTTAGAAAAGTGTTGACTAACATATGTTATGGATTTTTGCTGCTGCATGTGATCATAACATAATGAAAGACCTCTGACAGAGTAAAAATTGAGCTTCAGAGTGGATTTATATGATATAAATGAATGTATGAAAAAACTCCTTATTTTAATGTACTCCACATTATCTCTCACAGTGTGAGTTCTGCGAACTTCATGAATTCTCTTATAATTCAGTGATGCATAATACTATAGTAAACAAGTAAATCAAGGTCCTCACAATAATGTATTCTGCACTGGTTTATTGATCAATTGATCTTCATAGCCAAGACTTTGCAAATTCAACAGAAAAGATAAGCAGGTAAAAGATGTGTGAAATGAGTTTACATAAACAGCTGGATGTGTTGCAGATGATATACAATTGCTTTTTGCTCAAGGCTTCAAAAGGTGTTTGTGGAAATCAGAAGTGGATACTCGGGAAAAGAGATCCGAATTAGTAGTAAATTTTGGTTAAGAAACTGGGTTTCACAAGGTTTGGTTGTCTTGGAGCTGTAAAGTCTGGGCAGAAGAGAGCTGTTTTGGAAAAGCAGAGCTGCCTCTAGCATATGTCAATATATATGACAGGGAAAGCTTGAACAGATGGTTGAGCTTTCCCTAGCCCATTTTGAGAACTTTCAATGAGAAGATGAAGGACAATGACCTTACATTATACTGAAGATTCTTTGTGAAACTAAGGATTCTTTTTTCCAGCCTTTCCAAAGGTTTCAGCATCAGGTTGTTAATGTAAAATACGCCCAAAGAGAGTGTGTGTACATATATATATATGTATATACACACACATATGTGCTGGGAATAGTGAAAAGGAAAGAATTTGGAAGCCACCGTCTCATCAGATACCCTGATCACAACAAGGACACCCAAGTCATCTCCTGAAATGTTAAGCAGGAAGATGCTGCATACTAATCCTCAACTCCAAGGTACAAGTCTGAAAAGTGTTGCTATTCTCCTAGTGTAGTAGCTTTTAAAGCCAGAAAGAACTATAGCAATTATCTGGTGTGAAATGCGTAGGCCAAGCCATAGGACATGCTTTAGCTGCTTCCTTTTTCAAGCCCATTATCTGTCCTTGAGTGGTGATGTAACTTTCAGAAAAACATCCAATATTGATTAAAAAATTCCCAGTGATAGAAAATCCGTCATAGCTGTTGGGAAGTTGTTCTGGTGGCTAATTACCCTGCCTGTTGAAATTTCATGACTTATTTCTTGTCTGAGCTTGTCTAGACTAGGCTAGATCTTTCTGCACGAATGCCTCTCAGGTAGAGGAATGTTTAATTCACTTCAGTTTTGTGGATGGTAACTGGTGGACAGCTTAAGCTGCCCATGTGATTTTCCTAATATTTCAATACCCATCCTGAAGTGTAGTGACCAGAACTGGAAGGAGTAATCCTACAGCTGTGAAATCTTAACAGATGGTGAGGTTGTATAATTTCTGTTCATACAGAAATTATCTAGTCAGGAGTCATATTAACCCTTCTGACTGCATTAGACTCAAAAGTGTTGAGACCAGCACTGTTTAATATCTTTGTTGGTAACATAGACAGTGGAATCAGGCATGGTCTCAGCAAATTTGCAGATGACACAAGCCTGAGATGCTAGCCAGAGGGACTTTGACAGATCTAAGGAGCGGACTCGTGCAAGACCTCATGAAGATCAGCAAGGCCAGGTGCAATACACTGCATCTGTCAGAGCAATCCTCAGTATCGATACAAGCTGGGCAATGAGTGGATTGAGAGCAGCTCTGCAGAGAATTCGTGGTGCTGGTGGATGAAGAGCTGAGTATATACCAGAAACGTGCCCACAGCCCAGAAAGTCAAGCAGATCTGCACCACTGTGACAGCAGGTTGAGGGAGGTGATTCTGCTCCTCTACTCCACTCTGGTGAGACTTCACATAGAGTAATGTGTTCAGTATAGTGTTCCCCAGCAGATGAAACATGTAGACCTGTTTGAGCTGATCCAAAAGAGCCCCTAAAGAGTTGAGATGATCAGGAGTCTGGAGCACTTCCCCTATAAGAACAGGCCGAAAGAGTTGGGGGTTTTTACCCTGGAGAGGACTCCAGGGAGCCTTTACAACAGTCCACAGAAAAGTTGAGGATAAACTCTTTATCAGAGAGTACAGTGAAAGGACAAGGGGTAACATTTTCAAACTGAAAAGTAGAAGATTTAGATTGGATATTAGAATGAAATTTTCACTGTGAAGGTGGTGAGACACTGGAGGAGGCTGACCAGAGATGCCCCATGAATTGTTCAGGGTATGGTTGAATAGCCTTTGTGAAACCTTACCTAGCAGAAGGTGTCTCTGCCCGTGGCAGGGAATTGGAACAAAATCTTTAAAGTCTGCTCCAACACAAACCATTCTACAATTCCATGCAGTCATAATATTTTCCAAAGTCTAGTGACTTTACAAGAGGGAAGGTGCTAATACATTATTACTTCATGCATTACTTGACAGTTGATAAAGGCATAACTTTTGTAAGCCTATTATGTAGCTCTGTCTCAGTGACCTCTCTTTTCAGTACAGTCTGCTTAGAAACACATCTAAATACACACACTGGTTGCAATTACTAGTCAAAGACTATCAGTCAAACAGTTGCAAAAAGTTCAACATCTACATATTCATTTCGTATGCTCCTGGTTCTTGTACAAGTTGTTTCTGGTACAAAGTCACACGCTATAGTAATTTCTACTGTTTTGACATTATTGGCTTTTTAATCCAAGCCTGCAGCCTCAGGAAAAGATATACTATACCATTTTAGCAAGATCTGATTTTACTCTTGAATTCTGATTTACATATTGCCATCTTTAATTCCTTAATAATAAATTCTCATATTAGGAATGCTATTTTTCTTGTCCAGGACACGTCAGACAAAACTTTAATCTCAAAATTGCCCATATATTTAATTTAAAGTGTTGTGTCATATACATTTTATGCCAGTTCCCTGGGACTTTCCCAATGCTCTAAAATATTTTGAAAAACAATTAAAATATCATCCGAACAAGCATATTCTCTTTTAAGATGCTCGGATGCTTGGATGCAACAAATGTGGCCCAATAAAATTAAAATAGTAGGTAGCCTTCCAAAATCCACCAAGACCAGTAGTGGGGTTTTTTTATTACTTAGATAAAGAACTCAACCATGCATAGCTTTTTAGCATAATAACTTTAGATAGCTGAATTAATATACATATCGTTCTTTAATGCCAAGGAGGATGGTTCATCATGACATTAATAGTTCTTAATGGTCATGGTTTAACGATCAGGTGCTCTGCTATATTTCTCATGTGTTCCTAATACTTTGTTCATTAGAAGTAGGCTGCAATTTGATGTACCTTCATGCAGTACTGATCATAAAAAGGAACTGTGCTTAATAGGAAGTTAATAGATGCTTCTGTATTTTTTCATTGTTAATGTACTTTTTATTTTATTGATCAAGAATGAATCAGAATAAAGTAATAAGGTTTTAAATGGTAGGTGATGAATATCTGGTTTGCATGATATAAGCTTTAATTCCTGAGAGAACAAGAGAGATAGAGGTAAGCTGTTCTAGGCACTAGTCTGAGTTTTTAGAGATTCGTATCTGCTGTCTGCAATGAGATGGGGGTCAGATGTTCATAACTCTTGTTCTGTAATACCTTTTTTTTTCCCACTTCAGCAGATATGTTCAATCATTTTTCTATTCATCTGCTTAGTACCTTGAGGACAGTCATTCCCTGGTATAAGCAACAAGACGGATCTTTGATCAGAATAGGAGAAATGTGAAATTGTGAGCTTCTACATGATGTGACAGGGGATGTATTTGCTGATTTAAAAATAAATAGGTACTATTAGACAAGTTCCTCTGACTGACTTAGATCGATTGAACACTTGGCCTTGATTATGCCATTACAAACTACTTTTCCTTCCTGCCTTCCTTTCTTTTGTTCTATTTCCCTTTCTCGATTTTCTTTCCTGTTTTCCACTAAAATTGGAAGGAGCCACCAGATGTCATCTGGTCCAGCTCCCCTGCTTAAGAGTTAGGTAGCAAAAGTCCAGACACCTTTTGAATATCTCAGAGAAGATGACTCCACAACCTCCCTGGGCAACCTGTGTCTGTTGAGCCCTGCTCTTTGCACCCTCCCTTCTGATATTTACATATGTTTATATAAAGCCTTCTCTTCTCCTGGTTCAACAGTCACAACTAACTCTGGTTCTCCTTTCTTTTTTTGGATCCAAACATCAAAAGGACTTAAGCATGATGAATCATTATATGTTATAGAAGAGGCCAGTTACAGTGACTAGAGAGTTACAGCTGCCGTGCCTCAATTATAAAATAATACTAGAGACCCACTTAGAGACTTGTGAACTCAAGATATTACACTGCTATTTCAGGTAAAAAGGGATGTGTTTTCCCATCTGTTCTTTTGGTCCCAGTAGTTAAATAGATTAATTACTGGCATGATTCCAGTACACTAGGGATTGATTTTCCTGGATTTCTTTCGTGCGTATGTGTTATTGAAGGACTGCAAAGACATGTACAGTATTTATACAATAAAAACCACTAACCTGTAAGCTCTAGAGAATGTGTTTCAAATCCATTTTAATTTACTAGACCGTCACTGTCTGAAGCATATCCTTAATGGGCATTTACCAGCATACAAAACTACCAGCAGATGATCTGTTGCAATGCTCAGAAACTCCTGAGGGCTGTAACAGACAGAGGGCTGTTAGCTAGGTTACAGTGAAGGCATTTTACTTTCTCAATATTGTCGTCTTCTAGTATGAGAATTCAGCTGAAGAAAACACAAAAAACAGTCAACTTCTCTAGGATATGCTAAAGAATTACATAAATTACACAGCAATAATGTAGGAAATTAAGGTATTCTTCTATGAGTCTATGCATGTATTCACCTGGAAGGGCTTAAGTCTGTTTCAGACTCTTGCTCAGCTTTCCCAACTGTGATGAAATCCTTCAACAAGGCTCTTTAATTGATTGGAATCTCGATCTTGTTTGTTTTTGGAAACAAACATTTCCCTAGGAATGTCCTGGGCAGATCATAAACAAAATTTACTAATTGCGGGCAATCGAAATATATTGTGTAAAGAAAACTCTGAATGGGCAATGGGAATCAAACACACTGCTAGGCTCTATATAATACTGAAAAGTGCCATACGTCCAAATACCAGTTGAGAACTGCACTTATGAAAGCACACATAGGAAAACAAAGCCTGGAAGTTGTTATTTCGATTGTGACTGTGCTCAGCACTGGTCAGGCCACACTTTGAGTACTGTGGCCAGTTCTGGGCCCCTCAATTTAAGAAAGATGTTGAGGGGCAACAACGCTGGTGAGGGGGCTGGAGCACAGCCCTGTGAGGAGAGGCTGAGGGAGCTGGGGGTGTTTAACCTGGAGAAGAGGAGGCTCAGGGGTGACCTCATTGCTGTCTACAACTATCTGATGGGCGGTTGTAGCCAGGTGGGGGTCAGTCTCTTCTCCCAGGCAACCAGCAACAGAACGAGGGGACAGAGTCTCAAGTTGTGCCCAGGGAGGTCTAGGCTGAGTATTAGGAGGAAGTTCTTCACAGAGAGAGTGATTGGCATTGGAATGGGCTGCTCAGGGAGGTGGTGGAGTTGCTGCCCCTGGAGGTGTTCAAGAAAAGCCTGGATGAGGCACTTAGTGCCATGATCTGGTTGATTGGACAGAGCTGGGTGATAGGTCAGACTGGATGATCTTGGAGGTCTCTTCCAACCTGGTTGATTCTATGATTCTATAATTCTATGACTATATACTAAAGAAACTCTTTTTAGTTTCAGGAAAATTAAGAGCCGCTTCAACATCCCAGTTCAACAAGTATGTTAGTTTTTACTGTCCCTACAATGCCGGAGGGGATTTCTGTATCTAGAGTGCTCCTTATGCACTTAATGTGTGCTTATCTGTTATTAACTGGTTATGAATGCCTCCCTCCTAAGATAAATAGAATTCCGCCCCCTTCCCTTCCCTTCCCTTCCCTTCCCTTCCCTTCCCTTCCCCTCCCTTCCCATCCC
>WBNM01040779.1:103792-141029 GCA_013399055.1 Ramphastos sulfuratus
TCCCAAAACCAAACTTACTTTGAAAAATGTGAAACCTGTACTAGAACAGAGCTAAGAGAGCCTCCCTTTACATGGTGTCCTTCTGTCAGTGACTTGTCACCACTCTGAGAATTAAATGATGAGGGAACTGAAGTGTGCAGAGCCTTGTTAAAAGTCTGCTCAAATGACACTGTTCATTGACATCTGTGATGCTAGAATCATGCTCAGAGACCACAAGAACATCCAAACTCTCTTGAAGGGGTTGGGCTGACTCAGTTGATTCAGAATCCACAAGGGCAGTACAGTTTCTCTTCCTAATGATTTTATCCCAAAACGTTTAAAACTTCTCCTCAAACCAAATGTTTGGATATTTAAGCCTCACAGCAATTGAGAGTGCCACATCTCTCACTTATTGTAGCTACTCCTGGGGAAATTTTGCTGATAGGATTTAACAGTCTGTTGCGCAAGGAAGCCAGTGGCATTTAAAAAAACCTTCATTCCTGTCCTCTCTTGCCTTTGTTTCAAGCTGCCAGATTGAAGTTTACTCAGTAAGTATGCAGAAACTTAAAATTACTCTTCAATTAGCATGGACTGAAATGGGAAAATTCCCCTTCTGTCTAATCTAATTTGCTTCCCATATCAAGAGTGTCAATAGAAAAGAGTCATCAATATGATGCGCACATGGAAAATAATTCATTTCTGTGTTCCCAGGTGGTTGTGGTGCAGATGTAGTGGTTGCTTGCATCCCTTAATTAAGCACCAGCAGCTTTGCAATTGTATTATCTGTTACATACATTACCCTCAACTCATCTCCCTTCCAATGATGCATCTGACTGATACACTGGCCACTAAATTGCTGACATGAGGATGCTAATGCAGCACATTAGGAACCTTTTGATGCAGGCACTGGGATGATATAAGATGTAGAATGGCTTTATTTAAGCTGGGGAGAAAGTATACAGGTGGGACAGGATGACACAGGTGGAAGCTTTTGGGGAACTGGGAAAAATTTCCCCTCTAGGCTCTTTCTCCAGAACAGTTTGTGCTGGTTTTATAACAGTGCCTAACTTCCCTCCTTCCTTCTGTGTTTAGATAACAATATTTAACTTTTTATAGCACTGCAGTGGCATAGATAAACTGTGACAATCCTCTCTGAAAATGGAGAAAGTACAATACAACCCTGTTGAACAGATGTCTGTTGGCTTCTCATTTAATGCCGCATCACATTAAACCTTCCCTTCCCCTTCCCCTTCCCCTCTCGCTGTTGTTGGATCCTGAGTCCTTCTCAACCCCATGACTGCTCTCTCTCTGCCAATGCTTTTAGCTGTGTCAGGTTGTTGATCCACACCTCCCACAGTTGCCCATGAGTCCTACCACATAGAAGCCCTCTATATAAATGTCTGAACTTCCACCTACATCTTAAAAATTCCTTTGTGTTATGTTACTTACAATGAACCAATCTGGATATACTCTGTCCAGGCAGAGGCTTCAAAGACTGAAAAAGCAGATGATTTTCTAACTGAGATATTAGGTGCAGCAAGTATTTTTCATTTGGTAGCAAATATATCCGATTAAAATTCAATAGAGTGAAAAGTCTGATGCTATTCCTATTTGATGGGGAGTTAGTCCTAAAATTTGGCATAAAAGACTGCTGCCTGCTTTCAAAAGTAGGCTAAAACTGGCTGTATGCCTGGTTCTTTTTTCCTCCTTTAAACTGCATCCATCCTCAGATCATGAGCTCCTGGGCTTAAAATACCTCTTTAAAATACTCCTGAACCAAGCAAAAATTTGACATAACTTTAAAGAAACAATTGTCTTTTACACAGATGATATCCTGTAATGCTTTTGTGGTTTAAGGGAAGCCAGCTAGTATTAAAAAAAGAAGTAAAAGATGAGACAATTTAGAGTAATGGTGGAAAGTATTTCTAGCTAAGGTTTGAAATGAGAGCTCATGTATGGCACACAGAAAAGGTCTATATGGAATGAGAGTTCAGGTTGCTGAAATAAAAAGAGCTGTTGTATTCCAGAAGTTAAAACTGTAGTGAAGAGGAAAGGCTCTAATCTAAGGGTTGTTTGGGCAAAGGATGAATGGTTTTAAATTCTAAAAGGAAGATGGAAATGTCCAGGAAAAGCTACAGTGAGGTTAGAAAAACATTGTTTAAGGTCGGTTTCTGAGAAACAGACAGTGATGGTCTTCATGATACCACATGGAGACGTGCAATGAAATCAAGCACCAAAAAACCAAGCTCAGGTAAAATTGTGCATTTCAAGGAAAAGGCATAAAAGCTGATGATAGATTACTAGACCTGAAAGCTGTTTAAAAAACAGGATTAACAATTACAGAGTGTGAGTTGATACTGCAAACAGAAATAATTCAGGATGACACAGAATGGAGTTCTTGTACGTATGATTCGAATCAAGCCAACCCAGTCTGCTGTTGTCAAAAACACATCTACATGACAGTTACAAGGGCAGATGGGTTCTTCCCAGGTGTCTGGTAACATAACTTTTTTCTCATAGAAACACTGATTTGAGACTTATGGGAATTATGCTAGGACTGCTTTACCCTTCCCTTAGTCAGCTCTTTGGTGTTGGTTGGGTTTTTTGTTTGTTTGTTTGTTTTGGTTTTTTGGTTGATCTTCATTTAGCTGTTCTGTGCTCCTTTTGGGTCCAATCCAAAACAATGAAAAATCAAACTGTCCCCTCCTACCAGTTCAATAGATTTTTAGGTCATGTCATTAAAGTCAGTAACAAGAGATTTATGATGACCTTTGTTAGTTCAGGGGACAAGACTGAGAGCACAGCAGGCTTCTTACTGTTTCCCCAAGGTCAGGCTGCAAGCCACTTGCTCAGATGGAGTTTAAGTGCCTCAATGCCAAGGACACTGGTTTCTGTGCACTTGTTTGGCTGTTATTTTCCTCTCCAGATTAAAAGAAGCTGTAGAAAACTTAGGAGAAGTCATTAAAAATTAAGTGAGTTATCCAATAAGGCAGTAAGGGATTTAATTATATTCCAAAATGAGTAAATCTGGTTGGTCCATGGCAGTATAGAGCAGGTGCCAAGAATGACAAGCATCTTTGTGAGGGTGGAGAGCCTTGTCTGAAAAAGGGGAGGGTGGTGGAGGGCGACAGATATCTGTCGATAACTTTATCCAAAGGATACCTAGGGGAGTCAGAGACATGCTGGCAGTAAGCTCTGTGGCTCCCTGTGTCTGCCATGATCTCTGAAGCAGAAACTTATTGTGAAAGCCCCAACATGCAGTGTACTGTGAGATTTTGATCCTGTCAACTTTTTCTGTGGCAGTCAGGTGATATAGAAATGAAAATTTTTAAACACTGACAAGTGGAGAATTCAGAAAACTCGAGTGTCTGATAAATATCAGTTAAAAAATATTTGATGAACGTGATCAAATATTTATTGTTCAGTTACAGTGAGTTCAGGTCCATAGAAAAGCTATCAGTGACTTCAGTTCTGGATCCTACATTAATGTTTAGATTTTATATATAATGTCAGTTGTGCAACAAAGCTGCACACTGGGGTCTAATCTAGAGGTCTGCTAACTTCGTTTTGTGTGTTGACGTTAGAGGAAGCTGAAGAAGGATGCTTGCCTAGTGCTCTTCAGGCCCTCTCTTTTGGTGTGAAGAACAGGACTTTCAGGCTTTCCTCACACCAGGTCCTTCCTGACCCCTGAAGCACGTCACACATGAGTATAATAGAAACAGCAGGTTAATGTGGTAATGAAAAATACAATGGTCAGGTGCAGGGCACCTCAACAGGTACATCAATCAATCATTTCTGCAGGACAAGAAAAATATAGTTCTGTAAACACAAACACTCACAGTGCACTTAAGTCTTGCCTTTGTAAGAGGGATGAAGAGCACCTCATTTCATACAGCTTGGTTAACTATTTCCAGGAGGGGCCACTTGAGACTCCTTTGCTCTGATGCTTTTGCTTTGTTCCTCCTTCTGCCACCATGCTTTATCTCCATTACCAAGTTGATCAGCCTGTCACTTCTTCAAACAGCTGCCACTACTTAAAATGTAATATTTGCACATATCATGCCTTTCAAAGTTTAGTCCTGCTCAGTTTGAAATCTCTTTTGAAAATCAGTACTTTCAAAGATTACATATTTAAAAGTAGAAGATATAAAGTGATTATAAAAGAAAATAGTTTTAAAGATTTCAGTATAGTTTAATGCTATTACAAACAATATTCTGTATCATTTTATCTATAATTGCTTCTCTTTGGCAATAGAAACTTTTCTGTAACTATCCCACTCTCTGGCAATTATTCATATTCTAGTTGAAAGTCTTTAGATTTCTAAAACTGTAGTCTTTTATATTAATATTTGCACATCTAACCAGTAATATTTTATGGAGATATTTTTCTCATTCCACAAAGTTCTTTCCTGCTTTTATTAAAAAACCCAAAGAACATAAAATATGCCATTTGGGAAGGAACTTGTTGATACCCTTTATTCATTGGAGATTGTATCACAGTATCACAGTATCACAGTATAGCAAGGTTGGAAGAGACCTCAAAGATCATCAAGTCCAACCCACTACCACAGACCTCAAGACTAGACCATGGCACCAAGTGCCACGTCCAAACGTGCCTTGAACACCTCCAGGGACGGTGACTCCACCACCTCCCTGGGCAGCCCATTCCAGTGGGGAATGACTCTCTCAGTGAAGAACCTCCTCCTCACCTCGAGCCTAAACCTCCCCGGGCACAGCTTGAGACTGTGTCCTCTTGTTCTGGTGCTGGTTGCCTGAGAGAAGAAAGCAACCTCCTGCTGGCCACAACCACCCTTCAGGTAGTTGTAGACAGCAATAAGGTCTCCTCTGAGCCTCCTCCTCTGAAGGCTAAACAATCCCAGCTCCCTCAGCCTCTCCTCATAGGGCTTGTGCTCGAGGCCTCTCACCAGCCTCGTTGCCCTTCTCTGGACACGCTCAAGCACCTCAATGTCCTTCTTAAATTGAGGGGCCCAGAACTGGACACAGTACTCAAGGTGTGGCCTAACCAGTGCAGAGTACAGGGGGAGAATGACCTCCCTGCTCCTGCTGGCCACACTATTCCTGATGCAGGCCAGGATGCCATTGGCCTTCTTGGCCACCTGGGCACACTGCTGGCTCATGTTTAGGCGGGTGTCAATCAGCACCCCCAGATCCCTTTCTGTTTGGCTGCTCTCCAGCCACTCCGACCCCAGCCTGTAGCTCTGCATGGGGTTGTTGTGGCCAAAGTGCAGCCCCCGGCACTTGGATTTGTTGAAAGCCATCCCCTTGGACTCTGCCCATCTGTCCAGGCGCTCGAGGTCCTGCTGCAGAGCCCTTCTGCCCTCCAACCCACCAACATCTGCCCCCAGCTTGGTGTCATCTGCAAACTTGCTGATGACTGTCTCAATGCCCTCATCCAGATCATCAATGAAGATGTTAAAGAGGATGGGGCCCAGTACTGATCCCTGGGGGACACCGCTAGTGACAGGCCTCCAGCTGGATGTGGCACCATTCACCACCACTCTCTGGGCTCGGCCCTCCAGCCAGTTCCTAACCCAGCACAGAGTGTTGCCATCCAAGCCACGAGCTGACAGCTTAGCCAGCAGTTTGCTGTGGGGGACAGTGTCAAAGGCCTTGCTGAAGTCCAGGTAGACCACATCCACAGGCCTCCCCACATCCACCAGGCGGGTCACCTGATCATAGAAGGAGAGCAGGTTGGAGAGGCAGGATCTGCCCTTCCTAAATCCATGTTGGCTGGGCCTGAGCCCTTGGCCATCCCTCAGGTGCACAGTTATTGCCCCTAAGATAATCTGCTCCATCACTTTCCCTGGCACTGAGGTCAGGCTGACAGGTCTGTAGTTCCCAGGTTCCTCCATCCGACCCTTCTTGTGGATGGGGATCACATTGGCCAGTTTCCAGTCGTCTGGGACCTCTCCAGTGAGCCAGGACTGGTGGAAAATGATGGAGAGCGGCTTGGCCAGCTCATCTGCCAGCTCTCTCAGCACCCGTGGATGGATCCCATTGTCATTCCCATTGTCATCTGGAAGTTCCCCTAAAGTGACAAGAGTCATAAACCCATATTAACTTCAACTACAAAGATACTGGAATCAGGATACAGATAATTTTTCCATGAAGCCAAAGACTGAAAAAGTAGACTCTCAGATAGTTACTTGTTCACAAATATTTTGAAACTAGTTGGAAGCCACTTGGGGCACCTACGCTTACAAGAAGGACAAAAGGGCAGCAAAAGGCCACTTGTCCTGCTTTGACTGTTGTTACTAATGAGAATTTTTCCTCTTTCTAAATGACCTTGCGCAGATCAAAAAAAGAGTTAAAGAAGACCAATACCTGAGCTTCTAATGAGCCACTGTCTCTATGTGACCTCAAAAACTGTCAAGAACAGTGCACAATGTATCTAGATACTGTTTAAAGATCATTTGAGTTTTGCTGTTGGAGTGGACAGCAGCGTACACTGTTTAGAGATATCTGGGTTTGGTGGTTTTGAGGGATTTCTTAGAGAAACCATTCATTTCTTCTGCTTGAGGGGATTTAAAGCTTATTGGGGAGACCTCTTTGGCATCAATGTCAAGAAATTATTTTCATTTGGAGATACTGAGTACCTGGGATGGAGAAGAAGCTTCATACAGCTTGAAGTTTTGTGTCCTTTTAATGGACCGTGTTTGTAAGCCCCATCTAGAAATGCTTGAAGAATACCACAAGTGAAAACAGTTATAAACATCGAATCATAACTTCATAGAATGCTTGGGGTTGGATGGGACCTTTAAACCTCATCTAGTCCAAACTCTCTGCAAAATGCAGGGACAACTTTAATTAGAGCAGATTGCTCAGAGCCCTGCCCAACCTGATCTTGAATGTTTCCAGGGATGGGGCATCTACCACGTCTCTAGGCAACCTGGCCCAGTGTTTCATCACCATCACTGTAAAAAAATTCAGCCTTACACCAAAGCTAAACCTCCCTTCTTTTTATTTTAAAACTATCACTTCTAGTTCCGTTGCAACAGGTCTGGCTAAAAAGACTGACCCCATCTTTCTTATAGGCTCCTTAAAATACTGAAAGGCCACAATAAGGCCTCTCTGGAGCTTTCTTTTCTTCAGACTGAATGACCTCAATTCTCTCAGCTTTTCTTCACTGGGCAGGTCTTCCAGTTCTCTGGTCACTTCTGTGGCCCTCTTCTGGACCTGCTCCAATAGGTTCATGTCTTTCTTGTGCTGTGAACTCCGGAGCTGGACATATTATTCCAGGTGAGCCAATGGAGCACTCTAAAGTTTCCAAAAGACAAGAGGTAGAAGACAACGGGCAGGAGGGATCTTTCTCCTTCTACTTTTGTGTAAGAGAGTCTTCTGTTAGAGACAGTAGGAAAAACGGACAGCCATTTATTGCCATTAGGAAGACAAGAAGCACATGTGCCTGTCCAGGAAATCTAGTTGCCACTTGACTCCCAGGACTGGGCCTCGGTTGCCAGGTTGTGCTCTCTAGACAGAGTAAGTGTGAAATGAACCATGACTCTGTTTTACGTCAGCAAGACGAAAAACGATGAGACTCTCTATTGCCCAGTTGCACATTAAAATTCATGTTTTCTTTCCAATGCAAATTAACATTTAAAAAAGAATAAAGACTTTTAGCATCCAGAAAAATTGAAAATCTCTGAAGACTCAGGCTGGCAAGTGTTAGCTTTGATCCTGTGCCAGCTACCAAACAGAAGATGATATTTTCATTTACAGTGAGCTTATAATTTTAAATTACTATGATAGCAACAATATCAAATGAAAAGTTCACACAATACTAACTCTCACTCTAAGGACTTGATTGCATCTTGTAATGCTCGAAATCATGTAACTCAGAAAAATATCCTCTTCAGGCATATGGGTTTTGAAATTTGTAAAAGGCCATAAAACCATCAAATAAAATTCTACATAAATCATGTGTGGCTTGGGATGAACCTTTGATGCTTTATATCAGAAGTTCATCTCTGTCCCTTGTGAGCTTAGGCTACATATTCCTTTCTGGTTTTCACTCCCGCAAAAGCAAATGCTATAAGTAAGGGTATTATACAGCTACTGACCAGAACGATTGAACCATCAAGAGCTCACAGGTAAGATGTAAGTCAAGACACAAGAAGTGATTATAACAGAGAGGCAGGAGGAGCATTATGGAAACTTGTTTCTGTCGCTGGAACCACACACAAACCTTGGTCTCTGCATTTTGAGGGTATTATTAAATAATCACATTTTCATGGACTTTCTCCAGAAAGCTCTGCTATTCTAATTTCTGGCATTGACCAGATCTATTTATTGCAAAAATTTAAGTTCCATGTAAGGAAATAAAATGAACCCACCATAAAGATGAATAAAAACCAACAAATGCTGATTTCAAACTTCTCACAGTTGACAAGAATGGGATGAGAGGAAGTGCACTTATATAGGAATTGTGCACTACAGGCAAATTTTCCTAATAGAATTTCAGAACATTTGTCTAAGAAACGCGTGGCGTTACTGCCTCTCAAGGATTTCTGCTCTATTGCCATCTAAGCTGTTTGTGGTGGGGCAAATTCTGTGTGTCTGGTTCCTCAGGCAGCGCTTGAGCCACTCCACTGTTGGCTGTGGTGTTGCACCAGTTATTGTTGTGGAAATAAGAAGAGAATTTTGATGGTTTGGGAGTTCCCCACCCCCTCACACTTTGTAAAATCACCCAGACTAGACTCAACCAGCTGGAAGTTAAGGAATGAGGCTCTATTTACAGCCTAGCACAATATACGAGCAGATATATACACAATAGACAGGAATAGTTACAGAAATATACAAGTTAAAGGTAATACAGAAACACAACACCCCTCCCAGAAATCAGAGACCCCAGGAGGGGCTCCCAACCACCCTTCCACCTTCTCCCCACCCCTGTACCTTACCCCAAGGTTTGGCTTACGTGCAAGGTGAGTTTGGAGGATCGGCCAGGGGGATTAGAAGAAACGTGGTTAGTTAGGTTACTCAGCAGAGAGGAGAAGGCAAGAAGGTAGACAGCCTGAGAGTCTGTGCCTGAGTGTCTTATCTTTGTTTTGTGTTCTAATCTTATCCATCTCAGCAAGCCTATGAGTGAAGTAGACATCACCATTGTTTTCCTTTCACAGCCTACAATATAATTTTCTCCATTAAAATATTCCAATTAGCCTCAAGCCAGCACAAGAATTTACCTCCCCTTAAAGAGTTTAAGGTGATGAATCAGTAAAATACAAACTAGAAACATTTTCTGCAGCTGCATTTTTATTTGCCTTATCCAACTGCCTGTGGTAAAGCTGGGTGGAATTCTTCAATAATTGCTGTTCACTGCAGCCCAAACTTATTTCCAGCTGGGAGTGCTGCAGAGGCCAGCAAATCTTTAGGCGTCTCATTAGAGCAAGTCTGATAGAGCACACACTGCAGTCATGGTGTTGAGCAGGAAATTGGATAAACAAGGAGTATCTAGGATCATTGAAAAGATCGTTCAAACTATCAAGTTATGCAACAGCTTTTACTGAGGTGAGGTGAGTGGATGTATTCCCAGGAGGAGCTGCTGGGGATTCTAAGCTAGGCTGGAAGAGATCATCTCAGGAGATGCTGTGGAAGTACTGGGGCTTCACTGAAACACTCAGTGATGCTGTTATCAGAAAGCCATTCCAAATGCTCTAAACAGAGATGGACAGAGACCAAATATAGGACAGCATCATTCATAAGGCTGTTACAGTTATCTGATTGCTTTGTGAAATGGTTACTTGTACAGCACCCAGATGCCCTGCCTTCGACATGAAAAAAGGCTTTTGAAGGGTTGAGTAGTAAAACCTCCTTGTCTCCAAACTCATAGCTGTTAACATAAACCTGGAATGAAGCAGTTGAGGTGCTGGTTATTGCTATGTATAATCCTCTTCTGTAGCCCACATTGCCTCAAAGACTCCTTTGAAAGTCATGTACTGTGATGAGGAAAGGGTAGGAGGAATGAGAAGACCTGAGGTTTACCACTAGGAGAAGCTGCGTTACTAGGTAGATGTTGTGGATGAAGGTAATGTTAGCTGTTAGTTAAGCGATCCATGTTCAGGACTACATCTCCAATACTTTATCTTTTCCACCCATTCCCAATATGCATTACAGATGTCTGTGCTGGTATTTTCTGGGTGTACAGTGTATTCTTACAGCCCTCCTTCTCTGCCAAGTGCTTATTATCAACTCCATTGTAATGATCTCTGTACTCCCTGACACCAATGATGGCTCCAAAAGTACCCCTCATAAAAATTCCTGTACCTTTGTGAAGGAATGCAGGTGGAGCAAGCGAAAAAGGCACAATCATACAATCATAGAATGACTTAGGTTGGAAGGGACCTTAGAGATCATCTACTCTAATCTTCCTACCACAGGCAAGGACACTTCTCAACTAGACTTGTCTGCTCAAGGCCTCATCCAACCTGACCTTGAACACCCCCCGCAGAGAAGAGGCATTCGCAGCTTCCCTGGGCAACCTATTCCAGCATCTCATCATCTCTATACTGAATAACTTTTTCCTCTGATCCAGTCTAAACCTACTTTTCCTCAGCTTAAAACCATTCCTTCTTGTCCTACTGCTAGACACTCTACTGTCCGTAACAGCAGACAAACCATCATGAATGTGTTGGATCTCTGACCGATGTTCATTACCAGAGAACCCTACTACCAAGTTCTCCTTTTGCACTGGAAGTTCATCAAGACAGCTGTGGCCCTGTGGTGGAAGATGAGGGAAGTGAGCATGTGTTGTCATGTATACTGACATTCACAATCACAGAATCATGGAATTAACCAGGTTGGAAAAGACTTCTAAGATCATCAAGTCCAACCTATCACCTAACCCTTCTAATTAATTAAACCATGGCACTAAGTGTCTCATTCAGCCTTCTCTTAAACACCTCTAGGGATGGTGACTCCACCTCCTCCCTGGGCAGCCCATTCCAATGGCAATCACTCTTTCTGTGAAGAACTTCCTAACATCCAGCCTAAACCTGCCCTGGCACAGTTTGAGACTGTGTCCCCTTGTTCAGTTGCTGGTTGCCTGGGAGAAGAGATTGACCCCCACTTGGCCACAACCTCCTTTCAGGTAGTTGTAGAGAGCAATGAGGTCTGCCCTGAGCCTTCTCTTCTCCAGGTTGATCAGCCCCAGCTCTCTTAGCAACTCCTCATAGGGCTGTGCTCCAGGCCCCTCACCAGCCTTGGTGCCCTTCTCTGGACACGTTCAAGCATCTCAACATCTTTCTTACATTGAGGGGCCCAGAACTGGAAACAGTACTCAAGGTGTGGCCTAACCAGTGCTGAGTGCAGAGGCAGAAGGACTTCCCTGGTCCTGCTGGCCACACTATTCCTGATACTGGCCAGGATGCCATTGGCTTTCTTGGCCACTTGGGCACACTGCTGGTTCATGTTCAGTTGTCTGTTGATCAGTACCCCCAGGTCCCTCTCTGCCTGGCTGCTCTCTAGCCACTCTGTCCCCAGCCTGTAACGCTGCTTGGGGTTGTTGTGTTCCTACATAATTTGCTAGACCTTTATTTCCAATTGTTCTTATTAATTGATGCTGTTTCTACAGCTGTTTCAGTGAGCTATAGTCCAGGGCTAGCACCTGACCATGGTGGAATGAGAAGGAAGTGTCAGGGTTATACATGCATCAGGGAATGCATGTCCTATAAATGGGCCCAGCCACGTAAAGACCCTTACCTTCATTGGCCTACCTAATGAAAAGGATGCCAGTGGTGAGTTGTTTAATATGACTGAGCTGTAGAAGGTAGCAGAAAAATCTTGCACATACATCAGCAATGGGTAGTTTCCTTTATAAGAGGAACCAGGGGGACTTCCAGCCATGATTTATCTGGAGAAGCCAGTGAATGACTAATAGATGAGTAACTGTGCTTGCTGACTTAATTGCAGTGCTTGGATTTGTGAATGTTGAATCTTTGTGGAGAACTTAAATATGTATCTTCAGCTTTCAACCTACTTCTGAGCCTCCCATTTGACTGTTCAGATCCTCCCCCCACCTCTTGTCCTCTGAAACACACATACAAATAGCATGCTTCTCCAGCAAATACCCTGGGCCGCAAGAGACATGGTCTTTGCTAAATCTGTAAAATCTCCCTCTATGAAATCCACTGTAAATGATTTTGTCAAGCTCCCTTCTCCTTCTGCCTTTGTTCCAAACACACGGCACCACCTACAGCACAGCTTCATTTTGCACAGACAGTGTCTGGGGCAAGCTGCATCCTTAGGCTGCTGCCCAGAAGTAAAGAACGAGTGATGCCACAAAGAGAGCAATTATTGTAGCAGGCTGGGAGCTGAATTTGCACATAAATGTAAAAAGCAAACATGTAGCTGCAATACTGTAGCACCTACTTCGGGTGGGATGTCAGCCAGAGCTGCAATATCCCTGCTCAAAGTGGTACTGCTATCTGTTCAAGTGCTTCAGAAGGCCAGTTTTTTCATTTCATATTTTTTAGCTGTAAAATATAGTCTATAAAACTGACTCTGCCATTAAATCAAGAGTCAGATAATCTAACTATTCACTTGGAAAAAAATTTCCTCATTAATTAACATAGATAAAACCTTTGGGGCTCATAGGTGTCAAAGCCAAGGCACAAGGGAGAAAGTGATAAAGGCAAGCAACTGTGGGTGGTGAAATGGGAGGATCATTATAAGGCTTGGAAATGGACCTGTCATATTTAGTCTTGCTGGTAATTTGATTATTAAAAGAATTAAAATTTGATGATCTTAGAGAATAAATGGCTTGTTTTACAGGACTGGAAGGGAAACACAAAGTGGAGTGAAGGGAGCTGCAGACTTCAGTATATCATATTTATTTCTTTTTCATAAAACTGGAGGAAAAGCTCTCCCATGGTGATTACTGGAATGCTCACTAGGCTTCATCTTTGGAAGAAAATTCTCTTATCATTGGATCAACCTTTTTTGTTTGTTCTCCATCACACCACTTCTGTACCAGAGAAATAACATCTGTGATTAGTCCAAGCACCAAATATGCCCTGTCCTGGGGTATGATCAGTGAGGTTTTCTTGGGGGAAAAAGTTATAGAGACAGAGTCCTCAGTGGTCAAGGGTAGTGTGATAGTCCAGTCTCTAGGTGCAGTCGAAGAAATTACAGGAAAATGTGGGCTTGTTCCCCTTCATTTCCTCACAGAGCTCCACTGGCCTCTCCTCTCCATTTGTACAGTGATGGTGATGTATGCAACCAGGATGTGGCTGAGATACTGTAAACTGGGAAGCTCCATTTGGATGATAATCTGTAACAGCAGCTCTGATCAGGAAGAGTATTTGTGAATTCCTCCTGCAGATGCAGCATTGCAATGACAGAAGCAGTAGCTACTTCAGTCCCTCTGAGGACATTTGCTCCTATGTAACCCTCCCAGTGGGTTTTGTAGGGTTCTTGGAAACACTGTGGCTCGAGCAAGGTGCTGTTGTGACCTTTAAAAAACATATGAAGAGCTTAGTCCAAATTGACATTCTTGTGCTTTTCAATATTACCTGAAGGTTTGTGAGCTCTAGGTGGGAAGGAAGAAAGCACTTCCTTCTCCTTGAAAGAGGAAAGCATCAGATGGGGGCTCTGGATCTACTCATGAAGCAAATCAAATCGAGGAAATAATACAGCTAAGTAGCTGTAGCTCTCTTAGTAGCTTCAGAGAAAACCTTTGAGGAAGGGCCTCAGTTCACAAGTGTCTGACACTTTCCAGGCTCTGTCTCATCTGGCTTTGGAAGTAATCCAATTCAAGGACAAAACTGTCTCAATTTTCTTGGAACATTACCCAGAACCAAACAGACTTGTCCCAGCAGGAGTACTATCATAAAGGCAGGACAGTCGAAATCAGGCTACACTGATGCACAAGTGCATGAGTGAGGATCAGACAAAAGTTAGCGTGGCTTCTCTTTTCCTTTCCCCTCCCCCCTTCACTCCTTTCTTTTCATCATAAGAACTTTTAGGAATCATTAAAAAGAAAAGAAAATCTCTTGACCTAAAATCCCACATTGAATTGATTTTTTTATTGGCTTAAGAGGGATTGCTGCTGCTAGCATGTGACTTGTTAAACAAAAGACTTTCCTCTGAAGCATCTCTGCTCATGTGACAGGAATAAAGAGGAGTTTTCCTAGAAAAAAAGTCATAACTTTTTCACTCAAAGTATTTTAAGTTTCCTTTCTTTCACTTTTTCTTGATGTAACTCAAGGGATTGCTGAACAGCAGCTGCTATGCAAT
Organism: Ramphastos sulfuratus; assembly: GCA_013399055.1. Classification (NCBI taxonomy): domain Eukaryota; kingdom Metazoa; phylum Chordata; class Aves; order Piciformes; family Ramphastidae; genus Ramphastos; species Ramphastos sulfuratus. Next base: position 118,025 of record WBNM01040779.1, read on the forward strand.
AAATTAGTATATTTTCAGTCATCAGTTCTGTATTTTAACAGTGGAAAGAACTTATCTTTTAGTGAGAAATTCACCCTTTTTTTTTTTTTTTTCCCTTGTTAGAGTCTGTGGAGATGCGTAGAAGATTAAAAACTTGGAACTGAAAAGCTTACCTAGGAAATAAGGGAAACATTTACAGTTTATTTCAGGGTTGAAGTGTCTCTATTTCCTCCTCTGTGATATATAATCACTAGAAATGGTGTGAATTTGCTTGAGACAACTTGGTTAATTCACAGCGACAGCATCTCAGAGCTGTAAGTTCAGCTGGTTTCTTGAAGGATTTTGAATGACCTCTCCTTTCATAAATCTGAAGGTATTTGGAGTGAACATCTGTCAAACTGTTCTTTTTCATTCAGAAACAAGCATTCAAAAGGGTCTATCATTATTATCCATAGCGTGAAAACTGACACCTTCATTACAAGGTGACTGTAACCACTAGGCAACATTGTCAGAAGAGGCAATTAATAAATTCTCTGATAGTGAAGACAAACTTCAATGTTCCATATTGCTTAATACTCCAGATCACTGAATGGGGAAAGATCTGAAAATTATTTTCAGTCTATGATTTCACTCTATGAGGGAAACCTTTTCGAGGACAAGAGGGTTTTTTACATTTTGCAGCTATAAGTAGCAAAAAAGGAGAATGTAAAATAAGCAAAATATAAGGAAAACATCTTTTAATGGACTAAATCTATTTAATTGCTGCTTGGAAAAGTTCCTATGTCTTTGGGTGGGTGTCCTGTTTGGGAAATTATTTTTATTCTAAGTTTCTCAGTTTAGGAAACTCCTGGTGTGCTCCCAGGGAAGGAGACACTGGGTATTAAGGTCTCCCCTGGGTACTAGGTGAGCCAACAACAGATGTCATCCTCTCAGTGTCTAGAGGGAAAGGCACTGATCTGATCTAGGTGGTCCTGGTTCCACCTAACCCCTTATGCTTAGTGTTTCCTAACAGCCTGACATATCTGAAAGCCTTAGGAAGCATCAAGCCCAAGGCCATAGGTGGGGCTTGGGCACATGAATCAAGGCTGGTAGACACCAGGTCTTGCATAACTGTGTATGGGGAAAGTAATTGAAGCTTCAGTCCACCAAATGGCATAATGAATATGGGACAGAGTATATTAGAACTGCAATTCTAACTTGAGCTGTCTTAACGGGAAACTGTCATAGGAGGAACTTCACTGTGAACCCCCAAACCAGTGGCAGTGACGTGCATAAAATACAGCAACCACTGGACCTCAAGTTGCCATACAGGCTCTAAGGGTATGTGCATCATCAGAAATTACCTTAGGTACTGTGCTGGCTGCAATGGCACAAATGGGAAATTCAGTTCAGTTAGCACGAAGCAGCATCAGCGATTTCAGCATCTGATTGCAGCAGTATCAGTGCAGTTTTCTTAGCATCAAGGATGTCCTCTTTCTAGACACAGAGTCAAGGTATATGTGTGTGCTGGTTTGAGGCTAATTGGAATATTTTATTGAAAAAAATAGATTACAGGCTATGAAAAGAAAACAATGGTGGTATCTACTTCACTCATAGGCTTGCTGAGATGTATAAAAGCAAGGACACAAACACAGGTAAGACAGAGAGTCTCTCTCTGTTGGAGTTGGTGTGTCTTTCTCCCGGGGCTTTTGTCGCTGTGTAACTCAACTAATCATTCTGCTTCTAACCCCCATGGATGATCCTCCAAACTCACCTTGCACGTAAGGCAGACCCTGGGATAGGGTAGAGGGGTGGAAAGAAGGTGGAAGGGTGGTTGGGAGCCCCTCCTGGGGTCTCTGATTTCTGGAAGGGGTATTGTGTTTCTGTATTATCTTTAACTTGTATATTTCTGTAAATATTCCTGTATATTTTGTATATATCTGCTTGTATGTTGTGCTAAGCTGTAAATATAGCTTCATTCCTTAATTTCCAGCCAGCTGAGTCTAGTCTGGGTGATTTTCATAGAGTGGGGGGGCTTAACTCCCAAACCATCACACTGTGCCCAAAGTGGGTAAAAAGAGGAGGACAGGTCTATACAGGTCTCTGGTGCTGAAGATCAGAAGCTTCCATACTGACAAGAAATTGTTGTGCTATGAAGTCTGCTAATTCAGAGGGAGAAGTTCAGAAATTTCCATAGCAACGAAATGAAACAATCCCTCATGGATCCTTTGACACAATAAATGAAGATTTGTTTCATTCCAGTTACTCTATATGAGCTAAATTGGTATTACTAGAAGGTCTTCATCAGACATTGCACTGAGTTGCTTCTAGGCAATAAAGGGCAATGACATGAACAACTATTGCACTCTGGAGGTAGGTGCAGGAGGTAGAGGGGTAGATTCATTTGGAGTGGGAGTTTAGTTCAGAGTCATTTTTAAAACAAAGAAAGACTTTTAAAACTCTTTTAATCATAGAAGAGGGTAGGAAAAGTAAATGAATATTGATGGAAAATGAATCTGAGCATATAACATCACATTCATTAGCTTACTCTCTCCTGAGCTCCTGTGATGTTTTATGCATTTTAAATGTACCAGTTTAGCAGAGGCTGGGTTAATTCCTACCACCTGGAAATGTGTGTGCGTGTATATATATATATGTATGTATATATGTACACGCTTTGAAGGTACTTCTGGAAGCAGGAGGTATTCAAGTGTATGATTTGCTCTGCAAATTTTTATTTTAAATTGAAGAATGGCTCATAAATAATGATTAGAAGCCTCATGAACATGAGACCAACAGTAACATCACAAATCCTGAGGAAAATAATCCTACTCACATGCAGAGAGGCACACCCACAAACAGGTTGTGATGGTTTGGGAGTTCCCCGCCCCCCCACACTCTGTAAAATGACCCAGACTAGAACTCAGCCGGCTGGAAGTTAAGGAATGAAGCTGTATTTACAGCTTAGCACAATATACAAGCAGATATATACACTATNCTGAGTTCTAGTCTGGGTCATTTTACAAAGTGTGGGGGGGCGGGGAACTCCCAAACCATCACACTCCCAGAAATCAGAGACCCCAGGAGAGGCTCCCAACCACCCTTCCACCTTCTTCCCACCCCTATACCTTATCCCAAGGTTTGCCTTACACGCAAGGTGAATTTGGAGGTTTGGCCAGGGGAGTTAGAAGGAAAGTGGTTAGTGAGGTTACTCGGCAGAGAGGAGAAGCCAGAAGCTAGACCGCCCGAGAGTGTCTGCCCGAGAGACTGACTTATCTATATTTTGAGTTCTTTTCTTAAACATCTCAGCAAGCCTATGAGTGAAGTAGACACCACCATTGTTTTCCTTTCACAGCCTATAATATAATTTTCTCTATTAAAATATTCCTATTAGCCTCAAACCAGCACACAGGTCTACAAAATGCATTAAGGCAATTTTATTGTAAACTTGTAACATTTGTGCCCCAGACTGAAGAGAAATTAATTCATCCAAAGTTTCCTGTTGAGTGCTTGGAGAATTTTTATGGCAAATATGTGTTAAAAAGTAATTAGAGTAATTTTTTTCTCAAATATGCTTCCTTGCTTTTATCCTGGGTTTGATACTGTCTCCTCCTGTTTGGCAAATTCTGCACATTGATTAAAACTCTGAGCTTTTCTAGAGTTGGTTTTCTGCCTTTGTGAAGAAAGTTGTAAGTAATAAGGTTCATCACATGTCAATTTGAGACATGACCTTGAGATGAGACTGCTCTTTGATCTTCTCACATAGCAGAAATTGCATAGGCAAATATTTTATCCAGGAGAAAATGTAGAATTGTAGGCAGGCAGATTAGAATAGCTAAAATGCTGGATACTTCTGTGTCACCATAGTTGAGAGAATTCCAGTTCTGGTGTACCTGCCGTAAGAAGAACACCCAACTGGTGGAGCAGGTCCAGAGGAAGGCCACAAAAATGATCAGAGGGCTGGAGTACCTCCTACAAGAGGCTGGGCTCTTCAGCGTGAATAAGAGAAGCCTCTGGGTAGACTTTATAGAGGCCTTCCAGTACCTGAAGGGGGCCTACAAGAAAGCCATGAAGGGTCTTTTTACAAGACCCCAACAAAATTAAAAAATACATATAATGAATGGTTAAGTATTCACAATTGATAGTATACATCTAGTTTGTTGGATGATCAGAATCTGGCCACCTGGGCACACTGGTGGCTCATGTTCAGTCGGCTGTCACCCAGGTCCCCCAGGTCCCTCTCTGCTTGGCTGCTCTGCAGCCACTCTATCCCCAGCCTGTAGTGCTGCATGGGGTTGTTGTGGCCAAAGTGCAGAACATGGCCCTTGAACTTGTTAAAACTCATGGCATTAGAGTGTGCCAGCCTGTCCAGGTCCCTCTGCAGTGCCCTCCTACCCTCTAACAGATTGACACATCCTCCCAACTTGATGTCATCTGCACACCTACTGATGGTGGACTCAATCCCCTCATCCAGATCATCAATGAAGATATTAAACAGGACTGAGCCCAGCACTGATCCCTGGGGCACAGCACTAATGACTGGCCGCCAACTGGATGTGGCTCCATTTACCACCACTCTCCAGGTCTAGCCATCCAGCCAGTTCTTATTGTTGTGAGACCAAACTGAAAACAGTCCTGAGAGAGCCAAATTCACTGCTTTAACCTTGAAGTGAAAGTCAAGTTGGCAAACTGCTGAAATGAACTGTTTGTTGTGCTTTTGGACAGTGCCTCTTTGCTTCCTGACATGTCTGTGATGGTAAAGTTGACAAATTGGCCTGATTCTGCCTCCTCAGTCATGGATGTGGGAGGGAGTGCAGCAGAATTAAATCTGAAGACACCATCATGTGTGTCCTGTGGTATCTCAGGTTGCTCTTAGCCTTTATTCACCTAATTTTCAATCTCAGAGGTCTGTTACAAGCATCCAGCTTCATAACACTGTTATGAAGATGTTCATAAAATTAGAGGAGCCTTCTATATACCCAGAATTGCTGCCCACAGCAGCATTATCATAGCTGGCACTTGGCTTTGCCTCCAGGTTTGTATTCTCTGAGAAAAGCCAGGCTACATGACCTTGTAATATGTACTGGTCTTTCTTCTGATATATTTCCTTTCCTGTGGGCTTAAAAAGTCCATGTTCTCTCCTTTACAAGAAATGTGTTGTTAAGTACCAGATGCTGAGGTATCTTGCATTGTACTATCACTCTCAATTCCTACATATTATACCTAAAAAGGAAGTTAATCTTGGGCATGAATTTATTACATTTAGCTGCTACGTCAAGTATTATCTTGAGAAAGAGAGATCCAGCAGACTTAAAGGCACAGCCAATTAAGAAGAACATGCCAGCCCAAAACCTTCATTTTTAAGTCTCATTGTAATTGATAAATGTTTTCTGACTTTCATAAATATCTGTGTTATTTATAAGCATTTCTTAAATACCATTGATGAAAACTTTTCAGTCTATTCACTGTTTGCAAACTGTTCACTTCAAATCATCACTATTCATCATATGTGTTAGCTCATGCAGCATCCTGCTTGGATGCCTGAGATATATTCATAGGAAAATAGTGAGTAGTACTTCTACAGTACAATCTGTTTAACATTCAGAAATGTTTTCCAGAGCAGGAAACAGTTCTCCAACTGACAGCTATGCAGAATGTGAGGAGTGTGACCTGTTGAATAGAAGAGCTCTGAATTAGAATCTAAATTAGATTCGATTATTCTGAAATATATTCATGAATATTTTACTTAGTCAAACATATGCAGTAAAATATTTAAAAAGGTAGGCCTGACCCAGGCTAGAAATAACTTCAATGTTCAATATGAATAATGACAGACACTTTATGCAATAGAATTTCTCTCTGCATTCATATTATGCCCATGTACAATACTGGCATTTTTCATTACTCTAATACATGATGCTAGAGAAATACATAAGCTTTACAAGTGAATGTGCTGTGGACCAAGGTCCAACAGCAAAAGAATGTGTGGGTCTCTCTATTCAAATGGCTTAAGTTAGGCTTAACATAATGCAAAGATTAACCTGACTAGATCCAATTTTCCTCAGGGACTCTTTCCCAGAATATCAGAACTGGTACTAGGTTCCCAACTTTCCAACATCACGTTCTGAATTCCTTCTAAATGGTGCCCCCTCAAAGTTATTACTTTTCACTCTAGCTCAATCTAAAATACGTTTTCTAGTATTATTTTTTTCTTAAAGCTTATCATAAGATTTAGATTGGGTGTTAGAAAAAAATTCTGCACTGAAAGGATTCTCAAGCATTGGAACAGGCTCCCTGAGGAGCCTGTTTAAAAGATGAAGAGGTATGGTGCTGAGCAACATGGTTTACCACTAGACTTGGTAGAGTTAAATAATATTTTGACTCGACAATCTCAAAGGTGTTTTCCAGATGAAATGATTCTATGAGTCTATGATGTAATCTAATTTTGTTAATTTTCATTGATAAATTATGTGAATGCTTTTCAACATTCAAATGTCATAGTAGCAATAATCTGGAACATCAGACAAATGTTTGAAGAATTTTAAAATTATGCAATTATTAAAAAAGAGTCTGATTTATGTAGTACTTCTGCACTCTGTTACCAAAACCACTAGAATTTTTTATCACAAGAAATGGAAAGGTTTTCAGAAGTGAAGAGGTAAATTTTGGCAGTTATTTGAAAGGAAGAAAGAAATAATGTTACCAGAAAATGAGAGCTGCAAAGTGTTGAGCTTTCCAAAAAAGATATGGAGATCATATTGAAGAAGATGAAACAGACTAAAGAAGACAGATATCTGAAGAGTGGAAGCTGGGCAGAAAATGTGCTTTGGTATGGTAATCTGTTGAAATTCTCAAAAAGTGAATCAGAGTTCTATTTTAATAGAATATGAATGATTTATTACATATATCAAAATCAACTCTCCAGAAGCATAAGCAAAAAATTGTTTTTAACCTCTTGACATGATCAACTTCACATTGCATCTCTTCTGTGAAACTTTAATGTTCTTTCAGGCTGCAAAATGATTATGGCAAGTGCCTGAACATCTTTAGCTAGTCTTACAACAGCTCTTTTTATTTGTTCTGCTTTGTGGGTTTTGCAAGTAAAGTACCCTGTCAGCACCATTTAAGAGGATGATTTGAAGTTAGATACCTCGCCCTCTTTCAGTGGCAATAACTGTATATACTGTAGTAAATAGGAGATAAAAAAGCAGAAGTGTAAGTGGGAAATGTTGATCTATGCAGTCTTCTGAGAAGCATTTAAGCATAAACCCAGGAAGGAATAGTGTGGAAATCTTGCATATTCTTTCATTATTCATTTCCTCGGTATCTAAAAATATTCTTTTGCTTCACCATTAAGCCAAGCGTGAAGAGAGCAAGGTGAGCCAGCACGAAATCAGAGGATGCTCTTCTTTGTCAGAACTAAAATATCCACACAGGGATATGTATGTACTGACATATATAACCGAGGATCTGGATTACGCTCAAGGGAGCTGTGAGCTTGGGATGGTTTCCTTGGAAGTGGAAGAGTGTAACTTTTCAGAGGAAGGAGGGTTTTGGGAAAGGGCTGCTTTTGACTGCAAGAATCAGAGAACAGAGATACTCATTCCTCTAAGCAAACTTTAGTATGCAACAATAACCAAATCCTTGTTAGGTGTTTTGTTTTTGGTTTTTTTTTTTTGCTGTTTGTGTCTTTACACACAAACAACTGAAGACTACAATTTTTATTGTTTGTTTTTTTTCAGTGAAACAAATTAAGCAGAACTATTTATCGGATTTATTTCCCCCCTTCTCCGTTCCTTCTAAAGTTTAGCTCACAGATTTCCAAGTCTGCTTTCTTATGTGTTGTACATAAAGCAAAAGAATCAGAGTTAGAAAATTTGTACTACATTTATATAAGATTCACAGAGAACAAATCCAAAGGAGACAATCGCAGATGTCCTCTCTATGGAAGACTGCATTTGGCTTAAGTTCCAGAATTAATGACTGTACAGTTAATTATTCTTAAAATTGGATTTACTGCCAAGTTTGTTAAAAAGTGTCAGTAATTAAGCCTGAGAATATTTTCTTTATATATTAGCTAATGCAGTCATATCTTTGAAGTCATCAAGCACCATGATTTCATTGGTAGAGCCCAGATTTTATAGGAATCTTTGTCTATAGTTTTCAAATATACTTTTCAGTAATCGAAATGTCAGAGTGTTTTCATTTATTCTGTTAAGTTTTTAGTTAGTAAAAAAAAAAAAAGACATTCTGATGCCAAGTAGAAGTAGCATATGTATAACAGAAACTAATGGAGCAGTGGAATGATTGTTGATGACAAACAGTGCTTGGAGAGAAAAGCTAAGGGCCATGACACAGTCCAATTTTCTTTTTGGAGTGCTAATGAGTCTCTTTCAACAAGGCATAATGAAACAAATAGCACTTAAAGGTACTTAAAGAAACCCTTCCTATTACAAGAGAGGAATGTGTTGAACCAGGTGCTGAAAGAATTCTGTAAAGCAAAAAGATGTCTCCCTTTCAAACTGGTTTCTTTGGACTGAAATTTATATAGGAGATAGATGTGGTCTATAGGGTTGTTAACAGTCAGGTTAGGACATGCAGAAGAAAGCCACAGCAGAACTCAAATCAGTTTCATTCAAAAATATAATAATGGTAGAAACTGTACCCCCCCTTCTCCTGCTCACATGAGGAAGACAAGTCATTGTCTTAAAAGAGACAAGTATAACTAGACACAGCAGGGGTAGGTGGAATTATCAGCTTTAAGCTAAGCAGACAGATTTTGTAGTTGCATTTGGGCTTAATTTTTGCTGTTGTTGCAAACTGGGTAATTTTATGACTGCCTGATGTAAGGGTAAGACTTGAGTTACAAGACCAACACTCTGAGATACTATAGTTTAAAAGCACTCCAGGGTCAGCCAAAACTGTTTAGTGAACCACTCGTCTTCTGATTTGAATTATACAGCCTTGTTTCTCTTCCTGATAAAACTCTCATGAACTTTTGCTTGAACAGTTGCATGGAAGAAGTATTTGATGGAAGGCTTGATTTCAGACTGATACAATAGAATTCAAACTGACTTTCCAGAACCAAGGTCTTGCTAATTGCCCTATAGCTTCTTCTTAATGTCTGTAAATAAAACAGTTGCATAGATTCCAAATTGCTCCTCTTGAAAGCTGGATATTGATTAAGCTTGTTCCTATGAAAGCACCTTAAACATCTTTACCAACTCCTTTATTTGTTTGTGCACTTGTACTATATAAAAAACAGTTTATTAGAAGAAAAATGGAGATCGTATCCAGACGCCCAATAAAGTCTCCTCAGTTACACTGAGCTTGAAATGTTGCCATAAAAAAACAATACTTTCTGATGAGACACATTTTGTAATGTTTAATGAAAGGTAAAATGAAGACTTAAAGAAAAAATGATAGATCATAAAAAACCCCATGCTTAATGCATCACAAGGGAGGCAGATTCACGGTTCTGGATCGTGCACATTCAGGAAGTGATTTCTGTGGCATATTTGCTTTAACTCAAATCACTTTGCAAATTGTGTTTCAGATGCACTGATTCCCTTTTTAATTCCTTGTGTTAGCAGCAAAATTTCTCTCTGAAATTTCTATGCACATATGTGGCTGATGTGTGTAATATGTACATGCATTTGTCATATCCAGGCAGACAGCTAGTTAAAGCACTCCGTGTATTACATTATCTATACTTCTACAAATATATAGAGGGTTCTTTTTTATTGTTCATTTTATTTGTTTGCTTGTTTTTTTAAGCTAATGTCAATGCTCTTATTTGAGATTCAGCATCTCACAGATCCTGTGGTCACAATAGGTAAAAGATTCTTGGAGACATTCAAAATTGTCTGGACATGTTTCTGAGAAACCTGGTCTTGTTTAATCACCCCTGAGCAGGACTTTGAGTTATGGATCTCCAGAGGTCCTCTCAAACTCAACATATCCTGTAGTTCTGTTATACTTTATTTTCTATAGGTCATCTAGGACACACTTAGCTCTAGTATAAAGCTGTTAGCAAGAATAAATTCCCTATATGACTTATTTTGGATGGGAAGAACTTAGCAACATATGTCAGTTTTTCTATAGATAAAACTTGAATGGATTGTCTTGGTTCTTCCAGTACTTAAAGGGCACCTACAAGAAAGATGGGGACACCCTCTTCATCAGGAGTTTAATGATAGGACACGGGGTAACAGTTTCAAACATAAAGAGGGTAGATTTAGAATAGACATTAGGTATAAATTCTTTGCTGTGAGGTTGCTGAGACACTGGAACAGGTTGCCCAGAGAAGCTATGGATGTCCAATCCCTGGAAGTGTTCAAGGCCAGGTTGGAGTGGGCTTGGAGCAACCTGTTCTGGAAAGTGTCCCTGCTCATGGAAAGGAGGTTAGACTAGATGACCTTTAATGTCCCTTCTGATCCAAACCATTCTATGACTCCCTGATTCTGATTCTTTGATATGATTCTTATAATTTAAAATTAAAAAGAGAATTAAGAGGTTTAAATTGCTCAAGAGATACTAAAAATGAGTTAAATTCAGAGACAACTGATTGATTATAAATTCGGAGGTAACTGATTGATGATAAAAGAAGGCAATAGTAGGGTTATGAATTAGTAAAGGTAGTTACTTTTGTCCAGAAAGTCTTTCTGTGAAACTAAGGGAAGTGTGAGGGCAAGTGTGTGATCTAGATTAGCACACTTATTATGTGTATCCAGACAATATACATCCAATCTCCTTTTAGGTGAGTAGCAAAAAACACATTTGTTCTGTCTTCTTCTAGGAACCAAAACACAACAGCATTTCAACAAAAACCTTCTTCATGATTAAATGAATCGAGATATCTCATACTCAGGAAAGGCTGTGCTTTGTATGTTGCATATATAAACTCTTCCATCTGGTATATAATTTTTAAAACCTGGACATGCTTGCTAAGTGGCTACAGTAAGACATTGATAGTTCTGTGTAGAACCTATGAAGATGGAAGAGTTAAGATTTGTAACGGAACTAAAAATTCCAGGAATTGCAATGCAATTTGAGTACTGTTTATAATTGAATGAGAATCATTAGATTAGGAAGATTATTCTTGTGGTTATCCAAAGCTAATTCTTGCAGCTCATGTCATCTATTGTTTTCAGTAAGAATAGTGGCATAAAGATAATATCACATCACAGCAGAAGTAAGTGATGATGAAAAAATTGGGATTCATTATCAAGTTAGAGAAGGAATTCCTGGCCACTAAAACTGGAAAAATTGTCATAGGATAAAATTTCTTGGAAGGCTTAGAAGTTTTGGAAGTATATTATGAGATGAGGTCTACTCAAAAGAAAAGAGAGGAAAGATATAGATGTGTTAGCTGGATCACGACACTGTGACCCACCACAGCAAGGCTGTCAGGAGGAAGCACACTCCATAAAGAGAATGAAATCTTTGTGTTATTGTAACAGATCAGGAATGCAGTGTACACCTTTCATCAGTATTATTCAAGACAGTTAAGAGAGTTATTAAAATTAGAACAGGGTTGCTAAATTGGAAGAATAGAGAAGCTACCTTTAAAAAAAAACAAAACTAAAAGCTTGCTTTCTTTGGACAAGCAAAACGAAAGCTAGCAAAGGATGTAATTATTGCTTATAAATACCTACAAGCAAGTAAATTCCAGGAAAAGATAGAAGCTGAAGGACAAATGGAGTATAAACTGATCATAAATATGGTTAGGCAGAGAATTAGAAGAAGCCATAGAGGGAAAAGATTAATGCAGATCAGCTGTTCACTTGGAGCAGTGGTACAGATCACACAACTACTTGTAAGAAGGAGTTTGATGAATGCATGACTGGGGTGATATGACATGACTTCCTGCGATGGTTGAGGACTGGAACTGATTACCCAGGAGATTGGTTCCTAAGTGGGTAGATAATTGGTGGAGAGAGATGGAAATAAGCCAAGCAGCACATACTGTTGGGACATGAATAGAGGGAAAACCAGAGATTAGAATTCATTTAACCATTTAGGAGGTAGGCATATGATTTAAGAGGCTTTCATGCATTCACCCTGTAGACAATACAGAGGAATTGGTGGTTTCAAAGGGCAATTTACCCCAGCAAAACAGAAACGTATAAAACTGGGGAATGGATTACCCTCTGAAGTGAGTCTATTGAAAATACTATGAGCTTAAAAGGCAATCTTGGATAGCCAAGTATAGCTTTTTGATGGACTTAGACAAAATAAATCTTGCCATACCTAAGGGCAAATGTATGAACAAAAGGGCAACTACAGAGGGAGGTGTGAGAAATCCTGTCACAGAGAGGAAAATAAGGACAGTGATTTAGTTTAATTCCTGTAGTTTCATAATCACCTTCATAACTATTCAGCATTTAAATTACTTTCGTAAGTGATTTCCGTAGTGATACAGTGACAGCACGTTCATCAGAGAATACCTGCTAGAGATGTGTCTTGGAAGAGTTGAAAGGTTAGGAAAATCATTCTCTTCTCATTTACTGTCAATGTTCCTTAAATTTATGTTTTTTTTTTCCACTGCATTTGGTCTTAGGAACAATAAAAGATTATACACTTATTTTAAGAAATTAATTTTTGAACCAGGTAAACGTGCTCTATTTACTCTAAACCCATATTTTCTTTTAATGTTAATCTGAGTGCTGAGTTCTGCAAAATTCTGCAACTGTGCACAGGGTATTTTCCATTAACATTGTCCTCTGGTATATTATAGGCAATTACCATAATACAGAAAATGCACTTACAACAGCAATTTGCAGTTTCCTCAGAACCATACAGACATCAAAGCTTGTGAGACACATGAATGAACAATTTCAAATGCATGCCAAATTGGGCAAAAAAAACCAAGGGGCAAGATCAATAGCAAATGCCAACCAAAAGGAAGACTCTTCTTCCTTATGTAAAGAAACAGTGATTCTTAGAAAAGACCATTAAACATTGCATTGTTCTGCCATGCAGATGAAAGCTTTCTATTTAATTTCTGTAGGGAGTTGTTTCTGTAAAGGTTACTTACCTGTGACCAAAAAGCTAGTTCAGTTACTTAAAATACCTGTCACACCACGTGCACAGCCTTTGTTCTTTCGCTTCTTCTAGGGGTCATACTCTTCGCCTTGGAAATATTATGTCTTCCTACTTCCCACGCTGCCTTATGCAAACTATTCAAATGAAAGAACTACTGATATCTCTAGGCAATGGCTGAAATACCAAGATTAGCTGTTACCCTCACCCAAGACAAATGCTAATAGAAGTTGTTTGCCTCTTGTGTTGGGTGGCAGAAGCCGACATAGAACATATGTCATTGCCTTTCATGGTTGCCCTCATCTTGTCACAAGCTATAGGTAGTTCCAGCTGAAATGATACAATCCCTTGTGGTAGAAGTGGGCTTTCTCACCAGAGAGGGGAAAAATCACTTTGTCTTCTGATCATTGCAAGTTATGCCTCAACTGTGCCACTGTTTCATTCAGTGGAGAAAATTCAAGGATTTTGTTATTTCAGAGACAGTCTGAAGAGCAATGTGTGAAGTTCTGCTGCTACATCAACTCATGTCACTAATTCCATTTTCCCTGCAAGCAATAACTGATGTATAAAATTAGTATAAAACTCCTTAGTATGCCCCATTTCAAGCACTCAAGCATTCAAGCTGCAGTAGGCAACACACAGTGCTATCTCAGCAGGAGAGTTACTTGTCTCTAAAGAAGTGGATGTCCAGCTGGCTTCCTAAAGCTGTTGCCTTCAATTGGCCATTCCAAGGGAATTTTCACTGCAGTGAAGTTACTGAGCCTAGATAAAGTTGGCTTGGTTTGGTTAGCTCATTGGCACATTTGCATTCTGCAGCAGACAGAGGTTTGTTTTAATTATTTAGAAGTGTTGCATGCACACAAATCATTACCAACCATTTGCTTGTATTGCAGACACACTAGGGGAGAACTGTCTGCCAAGCCAACATGACTGGGACAGTATTTTACTGTGATTGCTATCTTGCAACTAAAAAATCAGAGGGGTCTACTACTTTTTTGATTGGTTTTAGTCTCCCAACTCCCCCTAACATTCTGGGTTATACATCTGACCTTAAAAGCTGCACTAGAGTGAGGAAAGGAAGGGAATTCATACAAGTCACCCTCCCTCCAGGACTGGAGCTGCCACATATTTTAAATATTTCAGAGCGAACAAGGACAAATTAGGTAGACCAACAATGAAAAATGAGAGTTGCTGTTTAAAGTTGTTTACCTGTCCTAAAACTTTGCATTGTGTGCGTCAATATATAGAGAGGATCATAGATTTATTTAGTTTAGAGAAGACCTTTAATATGGTTTAGCTACTACTCTAACATTGCCAAGTCCACCACTAAACACCACATCTATGCATCTTTCAAATACCTTTAAGGATGGTGACTTCATCACTTCCCTGGGAGGCCTGTTCCAAAGCTTGACAAGCCCTTTAGTAAAAAGACTTTTCTCAATGTCCAATCTAAACTCCCCCTTGAGGACTTTTCCTATCTCTTGCTATTTAGGAAAGCAGATCAGCAGCCACTACTCCCCTGATCTTCCTTTTCTCCAGGCTAAACAGTCCCACTACCCTCAGCTACTGCTCATAAAACTTGTTCTCCAGACCCTTTGCCAGCTTTGTACTCCTTCTGTGGACATGCTCCAGCATCTCAATGTATTTCTTGTAGTCACAGGCTTAAAACTGAACAAAATATTTGAGCTATGGTCTCACCAGTGTCCAGTACAGAAGGATGATCACTTTCTTAGTCCTGCTGGCCATGTGATTTCTGATATATGCCAGGATGTTGGCAGTCTTCTCAGCCACCTGGGCACATTGCTGGTTTTAGATATTCATGCTTGTACAGTGCCTAGAGGAACCACTGTAAATAACTGATATATAAAGACAGTGTTCAGACTCCTCTATAGTGCCAACAGTTGTATAAATACAAAGTAAACGGTTGTGTCTACTCCAAGACACCTTTTTTTTCTTGTTGGATGAGATATAAAAGGTGGCTGACACAAATGAGAGGACTAGATGGAAGAGAAAAGGAAAAGCTTTTGGCTTTGACTGGCTGCAATATTACATACCAGCTGTGTGCTCTGTTTTTAGCCCATTGGTACTGGAAAACATGCGCATGAGTCCCAGCTTACTGCAGAGACAGTCTCTGATGTGATACCCATCCACACACAGTTTTTTCTCTCGGTCTGCTATTTGGTAGGATTTCTGCCAAACTACAGAGTAGATGTGGCCAGACTCAGTAGAGAGGTTGAGAAGATCCAGATATTTGGGCTGGACCACTTCATAGTTTCATGGGGGTGGTCAGACTTATCACTGCAGAAGGAATTGTTGCAAGTCATTGAAACTGTGGTATCTCTCTGTGTGCATCCTTTTAATTCATTACATTTTGTCTCTGGTAAAATTTAGGTTTGGTTAAACGACCAGAGAGTAAAGAGTATGGATAAACTGCTACTACAGGCAGGAAACACATATTGTTTCAAATCTCACTGGCAGAGGACCTGTAGCGTTCTAGAGCAGCAGCAGGAAAACCCACAGCACCCAGACTGACTCTAGAGGCTGTTTGGGCAGATAAATTTTATTGCCAAAGTAACTTAGTCACAGCATAACTCCTTTGCTTGCTCAAAGCACCCCATAGCATGTAAGATTTTTGTGTAGAGATACCTGGTGCAGTGCATGATGGATAGGAGAGTTTTGCTTGCCTAGTGGTGGTTAGATAGCAGCCAGAATATGGGGCACACATGAATCTGGAGATGGTCTGCACATGATATTTAATATGAGAAACACCAAATTAAAGAAATGTAAAACTGCAAATGAAACTCTAATGGTGGAACATATTTCCAAATTTAGAAATCTCTACATGGATGACAGGTCTGTTGAAACCCCCTTAATAGTCATAGTAGGACCCAGTTGTCTAACTGTGCTACCTAGCACCACATGAGGCATATTTGAAATGGATCTCGGACATCTCTATGGGGCTATCCAATATAATAGAGGGGCAGGAGGAAATTGTTTAGCTTCTTGAGGGAAAGGTGAAGACCAGACAGGATACCTAAAAGCATCTAAATTGGATTACTGTGCCTAGGTAACAGAACATAGAGCTGGTCCATTGAATGTACAGAGCAATGCTGGACATTCTACAAGACTGAGTTGTACCTAGCTCCCACTGACTGCTTTGTCTAGATCTCCACTAACTGGGATGCCTGAGCACTTTGCTGACATTTACTAACCTGCATCTTAACACATTGGTTTAAGAGCCTCAGTCTGAAGGTGTGTTTCTTCCAATCTTCCCTTGCTTCATTACTCTAACCTATAAACTGTATCTGACAATACTGCTTTCTGATAAAATGTTCTGTCCTGCCTGTTCGGGCTATATGGTTTCTGACTATTTCCTGTTGTGTGTTTGCAAAGAACTGTTGTCCTTTATAGTCATTTCAGGTTTCTATGAATTACTTTAATAAAAATAACAAATAAGCACTCTAAAATTTAAGCAATTTATATAGATATTAAGAAATAAAAAATACTTAAAGTAGTGCCATGAGTATACTTTTCAAATTGCATATTCCCTTTTCAGTGCCCATCACCTGTGTGCTTGTCTGACTACCTTTAGAAGACTTCTCTGCCTTCTCTCTATAGTTTAGTGCTTTGGAATTATCTTTTCTCATTGTCTCAGCAACTTTCAATGATGTGACAGGCATGAAAAATCCCAATTAACTTTATATAAGTACTTTCACTAGTTCAAATAAAAATGTAAATCACAATTAACAATTCCCTTGCATGGCTAAATATGAAAAAGAAGAATGGCTCTTCTGTTTCAATAGCCTAAACTGAAAAATATGGATTTGCTATGGTGATCAGAGATGTAAAATAAATGTACCTGCTCTAAAATCTAGGCAGCAGTTCACTGTACAAGTATGATATTTAATCACAGCAGGGTGGTCAGGCTTCTGGGGATGTTATAGCTGTGTTAAATCTAAAAATAGATATGAGTTAGTACTAAAGTACCAACCTGCTTTTTCAGTGATGTGTACTCAAATGTTAAGCACCTTAACCTAGTGCCTTGAAGACATGTGGCTTGAATATATATTGCATGCATAAGGATGAAGACATCTCATGTGGTGTGTACCCCTGGGACAGTGGTAGCTGGAAGTACAGCTTTTGTATTTTCTCTTGCCAAAGTCAGATAGAAAAAACCCCACAGATCAGGCTGCATTTTATACTCAAGCAAACTGCCCATCCTTGGGTAGCCACCAAGCTGTGTGCAGAGCTTGAGGGCAGTTTGAGTATAAGCCAAGGTCAGAAGAATGAATGGGAAACTTGGAAGAATGAGAGCTGAGGTTGCCTAGTATCATTCCCAAACTTTTTTTGGTCAGGTAAAGAAGCGATAGCTACGATATGCTCTTTGGACTTACATGGCAACAGCCATGTTTTTAGGTTCTCTTGAAGTGCTCTTGTAGCTATTGATTTATGTATTTTTGGCAGGACCACTGGCTTGTGTGGAGTGCAGGGAGGATGTCCTTATGGACTGACTGCAACAATAATCCTCCTCCAGAGAATATAGAAGTACCTTTGTCCTCTCCTCTCTTCTTTGAGTCAACATTTAAACCTCTGTGCATTCTCCTCCATGCCATGATGTCAGACCTTTCATGCTGCTGGACTATGCAGATAGAAAGTAAGAAGCAGCACTTTGTTGATGCTTCATGAAATTACATGGGATAGAACAGAGCCATGTAGGTAGTTCTGATTTGACCTAACAGAATCAACTAGCAAAAGTACTGTTCCTGCAGGGAAAGAGAGTTTTATTTTATGTGAAAAAGCTAATGGCAAAAATTCTAAATTGCACTTTTTTGGGCCTTCACCTGGTATGTTCCTGTGAAAACAGAATTATATGTATTTTGGCTAGTAAGAAATAATTTAATTTTGCCACTTCTTTGCTAATGAGACAGGACCTGGATTAGGAATATCTGGAGAAAATAGCCAGGGCTGGGACATATAATGTAAGTCCTCATGTTTACACAGCAGGAAGACCAAGGAGAGTACCTCATTAGCAGCTTCTTACATCTTTCCAGAGGCACTGCTGGAGCTTCAGAAGGATTAAAACTACTAATTATTTGTGAGACATGAGGTGAACATATTAACTGGGGAAAAAAACCCAATGAATTAACTTCCTCTGTGAGCGTTGTCCTTTTGTGTTCACTTTGTCAGACCTTGTAGCAAGTAGACATATTGCCACATTGCTACATGGATGATATTTCTCACCCAGGTTTTCTTCTGACTCAATACTGGCACTTAAAGGATGCATTGTAGTCCTCCTAAGTGACTAGTTAAATTTCTAGTATTTGCAAAGAACGTGTGTAGCCTGGACCTGAATGCCAGCCTTTCTGCCTGGTCTTAGAACTATATTTGTCTGATCTTTGTTGCTTGCTACCTAAATTTATTGCCTTCTATACTGTATCTTGTTAAAGGGAGGGTTTGTGTCTTCGATTCCTCTTCAAAGTGAAAATTCATGGTCTGCAGCTGCTTATTTTCTGTGCTTGTGTGTCCTGTCTCTAGATGAGGACCTCCTTATGGTGCCTACAGATCGATTCTGTTTTGGAGTTGCACTTGCTTCATCCCTTCCAGAGTTTCCCATGCATCCTAATAAATCCCTGCCCTTCTTCCCACAGCTTCTTTCAGCTAGGCATTGAGACTTGCTTCTAGGTAGCTCTGGGTTTGGCATTTGGAGTGGTTCAGAGCATGTTCCTGTGGAGTCCTGCTCTATAATTCTTATCAAGAGTTTGAGAGTTTGCTTCCAGGAATATATTTCGTCTGCTTACATAGTTTTTGATCCTTCACAGATGAGAACAGAATAGACTATTTCAGTTGAAAGGGACCTATAAAGACCATCTAGTCCAACTGAAAGCACTAGCTCTGACCCAACATGCCTGCTAGATGTAGTGAAATGTACAACGAAACATCCAGGCAAGTAGAACTTCCTACTGGATTTCCACGTTCATTCTGGTTTACTGTGAGAAGTAAGGAAAGGAAGTATTTTTCATGATAAGTGAACAGCCCTGTAAACCCATTCCAGAGCAACTGAACTTCCAGCTGGGAATGTAATTTTTCCCTACCAACAGCATGCAAAGTCCCAAAAGCAGCACTGGAGAGACAGGAGTGCTATCGCTGACTCTGAACTGCCCTACTGTGGTGTTTAATCCTCTCC
Organism: Ramphastos sulfuratus; assembly: GCA_013399055.1. Classification (NCBI taxonomy): domain Eukaryota; kingdom Metazoa; phylum Chordata; class Aves; order Piciformes; family Ramphastidae; genus Ramphastos; species Ramphastos sulfuratus. Next base: position 137,211 of record WBNM01040779.1, read on the forward strand.
ACTGATTTGCACTGCCTTGGTTATTACCTAAGTTAGATGGTTGGAAGCATGCTGCTATTGTTAAGCATTACAATAGATACCTGCTCTACACCATCCTTTCTTCCACGGTAGCAAGCGGGGATTTTAGAATTCCTGTGTGTAATGGAAGTGTTATTAGGATATCATGAGGTGCTTTGCTGCCTGTCTTAGAGCAGCTGTATAATAGCTGAGATTGATGTGTGTTGACAACAAAGATCATAGTCTGAATTATTATTCATATTCCAGTGAAATGTAGAGTGCTTAGCTTCACTGCATTAAACCACGCATGAAGATAAAACAAAGAGAAGATCTCTGCTTTTTGCAGACTCGAAATAAGACAAGCAATGGATAAAACAAAGAGAGGAGGAATGCTACCTGGTGATAATGAGATGATCGTGGTCACTGTGATCACTGGACTGTTGAAAGAATGTCCTCATTTTTCACATCAGAAACTATCTGCAGAAAATATTCAGCAGAATTTTTAACATGAATTAAAGAAAATTGTATTCTCCTGTACTTGCAGAGTACAGTTCATGAAAAGGAAGTATCTAAATTTGTTAAATGAATTATTCACTTGGAAGTAATTGCCAGTCTGATTTTTTTTTTAAAAATATCCTTCATGGCACTGAGGTATGAATTCATAGCCCAAAGACACTCAGGAGTAAATTTAGATTTAACAGAAGAGCTGCATCCTCCACCTTAAATCAGGTGGTTCTGTGCATTTTCAGCGTGACCTCACTCACAGCAGTGTGATGCCACTGTAACTTCATGAGCCGATAAACAATCAAGCCTAGTTTCCTGTGGATTCATAAGGGGGAATGGATTATCTAACTTTTAGTAGGGGAGAGGCCCAGTTAGAGTGACAAGTAGGGTCTCTCTCATTCAGAGGCTTTCTAGAAAGGCAGGCAGTTAAGATGTGCACACTGATGCTCACAGTCACTCATGTCCACTCACAACAGTATCAGCTTTTTTTTCTTGAGAAATCAGACAGAAAATGTCAACTCTCCCCCCCACTATTTTTCCAATCTTCACAATTTTATTCATTCCCCGTATACTGTAACTGTTAGTCACATGGATGATTGAATTATTTATGTATAAACATTCTGTCTTGTGTTTTATTGTAAGGTTCCAATTGTTCCATGCAGATGTGTAACTGTGCATTGTGTTTCTGTAGTGCCAGCAGACTGGCTGGCTGGAAGATCTGATTAAGTCCTGTATTTATTGGTGTATAGACCATTTATTGAACTTCACCTCTTGCATTTTTAAAAGGCACTTGTGAGTGAACTTAGACCTGTTTATGGACTTACTACTCATGATCATCTCTGATGGGAGAGAATGTAAGCAAGGCACGATTTAACCACTGGTTTTGGTGGCAAGTACCTTACTTCATGCCATGCTGCTTCCGATGCTGACAGAGGCCATCACAAGGCCAGTGGTGAAGAATTTTGACTTTTCTCAGGAAATAAGAACTGACCAGTGGGACTGCACGTGTCATATGTTATTCTTTATCCAACATCAAATGCATACACTGCAAAGTTTCTACTTTCTTTGACTACCACTCACCATAGGCATAAGCATTCAGTAATTATAAGGTCATACATATAAACAGAATCAAGAACTAGGAGTTATTGTTGCGTCAGAACTCCTCTTAGAGGTTTAAGGAACGTTTCACCATGTCTCTCCCTCTGAATTATCTATAGCTCTTCTGCATCTGTTCCATCCCTGCTAAAGGGGAAAGTTCAGAAACAGTTCATGCATGGAAGAAGATTAAGCCTCAGTATTTACGGGCCTATGTAAATCCAGGAATGTTTAACATAGATTTAGACTTCATGTGAAAATGGCTTGTAGCCACCACTGCCTGCACTCAAAACAGTATGGGTACAGGTTTTGGGGTTTACCTCTCATACATGTTTATATTTAAAGTTGATAGTTTCTTTTATCTTACTGTTACAGACCAGGAGGTCTAGATTTTGGTCTGAAATATTCCCTATTACAGAAAAAACCCCCCATGTATTATTATCTCATTTGAATCAATGTATAACTGAGTCCTCAGTCCACATTAAATATGTTGTCCTGAGTATGTTGTGTAAATTACATGCTAAACCAGGAGCTCTGGCCTATGCTTTTGCAAGATGTCATAGTCTAGTGCTTGAAGTTTGGAACAGAATAGCTGAAATAAAAGGTCTGCTATGGCACTTGGGGAATAATTACTCCTTGCTGCATCTTCAGTTCTTCCCTTTGGGCCGTATTTCCTTTTGCACAGTCTTTCCTTTTTGTTTTGGAAGAACTAATGTGTACGTACAATGTCATGGTTTCTCAAGTGTACTCAGGGAAGAGACTTCCACCAGCTCCCTTGACAATATAGAAGAGGAGTCCTTCTTTCCAAGCACTGACCTTCAGAAACTTGATGGAAATTTCTCTAAGGTAACCTTATTCATCCTCGCCCACTAATATTCTAAAATCTAGGTCTGAAATATGACAATCCAAGGCTGTCTTTCCTTTTTTGAGGATTATCTTTTCTATAAATATTGCTTCTATTATTCCAGACCTTCCCATTAGCAGCTATTAATGTCTTAATAACACTAGCATTCATTAGGAAAATGCATTTCACCTTTTATTGCATTCAGATCAGAATAGATATTTTAATTATTTATTTAAATTCAGAGGGTTTTTGTTTTGTTTTGTTTTGTTTTGTTTTGTTTTTTTTCCCAGGAGATGCTCGTTATTCAGAGATTGTGTTTCACATTGCAATTGAAAGGGATTTAATGACCCATTTGTAATGATTAGAGCTGTCGTGTTTTTGTTCTTAACACATTTTGTGAATGACTAACTGCAGCACCTCCCAGCTGGCCCCAGTAATGCTTGATGGGGCTCTTTGCCCTGTCAGACCTGGAAAGTTTCATAAAAAGAGTAATTTCAGATAATAATAGTTGAAAGGATGATGTGTAAGTCTTTATTTGACACACTTATTCAAATAATTTGTTGTGCAATGGAATTGCTGGAATAGAACTGCAAGAATGGAAGGAATGTAAAGTATTACACTGCTTTCTACAGTTCAGTGTTTTATTTACTCTATGACCTTATTTTTCAATAATGTTTTAGGCTATCAGACCTGACACAGCTAGAAACTGTGGCCTCAGGCTGCATTTACCAGATAAAGAGCATGACTGTTATACCAGGGGAGTCTGCAATGGTATAATTGCTTCATAGTTCAGATAAAATATAATTACTCATCTATTAAGAAGTAAGAAATAACTGTAACAGGTCACTCCCTATAGCAGGAGCTGGTTAGGAAGAGAATTAATGAATTTAAAGTTATGCCATTTCTCTCACCACTTTACCACAACATCTTCTTACAGTGATTTACTCATTTATTTATTCATTCATCTGTTCATTCATTTATTTATGTTCTTAGCATCACTGAATGTCAGTCTTTTGACCTTGAAATCTTTGCTTTTTTCTATGCCTGGTAATTTTCGACATGTTACATGAGCTTGTATTTAGGTGTGTTGATGAATGGAATATGAAAGTGCTAGTGAAGAGTAGCTCTTTACCTGATTGTTCACACTACAAAATTCAAAAGAACAGTTAGACAAGGATGGCAGTGAAAAATATGATTGCAAGTGGCTATATCAGTACCTGGAACCAGACCCAGTCGGTTCCTTTCTAGATAACAGAAACATATATATATTTCATTCTTCTAGGTTTCAGTACAGTGATTAAACTGATGCTGTGTCAAACCTTTCCAATGATGCAAGAAAGACTAAGGATTAACACATTGTTGTGGTTTTTAAAGAGCTG